>OY986435.1:186649477-186939477 GCA_963920525.1 Dichetophora obliterata | reverse complement strand
CCTGACTAATGCCATGGTACATTAAGTGCATTGACACAAAAATGGCAATATTTGTGATAAACAAAATATGGTCAGAATTGCGAAGTATGTTTACGGTAAATAGAAACATGTTTGCTACAATTAAAGTCGAAAATGTCACTTTTCTGCATGCTGTTTTTGGGATAAGGCGATTTAAAACAAAACACAATAATTGTGCAGTTGACAAACGAAACGGCACATAGCCAGGAATCGATAAAACTTATTGTGTCTGAATGAAGCGAAAGTTTTTCCTGCAAACTGTTCAGACGCAATAAATTCTTTCGATTTTTGGTTATGTTCTGCTTCGTTTGCCAACAATCAAAGAATAGTTCAGACAAACATTCAAAATTCTAATATGTTTGCCTCTATAATAATATTCACATTTATCATGATTGATAGAACTACAACATTTTTGTTGCAACTAATATTTGAGGCAATCATAGTATGTTGACGATATCAATGATGTTATGATTTCAACTATAATGCTATTTTTGGTACCACCATTAGTAAATAATGACTTTATTGAGGCAAAAATTTGTGTTTGCAGAAATAATACAATATTTTTAGTAAAAAAATTATTATTGCAGTAATCATGTCTCAACCATGTCTTTTCTCTGCGTGCTTACACAGCAATGGCTGTGCAAATAATATAATAATAATAATATGATTACTAATTTTTAAATCATTAATTATGCATCATATCATCATGTTTGAATTATAAAAGAATCGTGAACCACATGGATATATCATGAATTCATTCCTTAACTTTGCATTTAGTATCGATAAATTAATTTCCCATTTCCGTATCGATTACTCATAAACTTCAACCCCTGTTCTCCAGCTCGTGCTTAAGTTAAAGTTTCCTGTTAAATATTCTGTAAGCATTTGGCTATAAATTGCTAAGGATTAAAGCTTTAACTTGTGTGTCTGTGTGTGTTTGAACCATAAGCACACTCGCACAGCAACGCACTCAAATAAACTGCAGCGCACTCCTGCATAGATTATTGTCGATTTGCTCCAAGTACAAGCAGTACCACTAGCATAAGGATGAGCATATAGGTATCCTTTAAAAATGCTAAGTCGTAAATTGAATGAAACCAAAATCCTTGGCATATATTAGCCAACACTTTTTGGGAACTTTCAGAGCTAGTTGCAGTTGTAGTGTGAGTGTCAGCGGAAGTTGGTAGAAAACCACCACTACTACTATCATCATCAAAACCAGCAGCAGCAGTTCTTGTGGCGCAACAGTATCCGCCTGCTCCCCCAACTGGTTGTCTAGGTACCCCGCTCTTTTTGTGTGCAGCCCTGGTTGGCTCAATTTTCAGGGATTACCGTGCACGAATGCAAGCAGACTGCTTTGGCTGAAGATGGCAAACAATAGAATTTATTTGTGGGTGGGGCTGGTTTTTAAAAACCTTAGTGTTGAGTATTTTGGGGGAATGGATGCTGCATGCCAATGATGTAAATGGCACTAAGATTACGAGCCATGATTGCTTCACTTTTATTTTTCTACAAGATATGGCATAGGATGAAAGCTCTTTCCGCCCCCTCCCCTTTTTTGAAGCTTTTCTATCCTTAATATGCTGTAGTTCTGAGTGGATGGGTGTATGTGCGCTTTTCTTTGCAAGCAGGTCTTGTTTTATGGCTATTTTGCGGTCTTCCTAAAGATTTCTTCTCTACTTTATTCGTTTTTTCCTTTAATATCTACTTTGTGCAATATTGTTTTGACTTTAATTAGCTGTAATTTGAATTTTCCCCACATTACTTTTTGCAGAGATGCCGAACTATGGCGGCAGAATATGGTCGGAGGTCACAGTTGTGGTTTTTGTATAATTATTGTTGTGGTTTCTATCTTGCCAAACATTTCGTTGAAAGATTGTACTTCATGGCTTACAACCTACTTACTCTTGAACTATAGTGCTTTCAGTGTTTGGAAGTGCTTTGAAATTGTATTACTTTTTCTGCAATCACATTACGAAGAACTTTACTTCTTCTCTACATAATTGCATGTAATAAACAAAAGTTCAAGTTTGCTTTTTCACAATAAATTTATTTAATTGAGTTCAATTTGTATCTTGATAGCTTGATAACAAATCCTTCTATTTCTAGGTATACTTTTCAAAACTAAAGTGAAATTTCTCTGTCCAAATTTCTCTTAAATAAACCCTTTATACTTGACATTTATATCTGTTTTACTGATGCTATCAATGATGTTGCCATCAACGTCGCCATCAGCAACATACAATTTAATTACACTTCAAAAGATTGAATGATATTGTTTGATGTGGCTTTTGCTAGCATATCTTTAGGCGCTCGTTGCTGTTGATTAATATTGCATTCTTGCAGTAAAAGCACGCCTTAATGATTAATAATTGCGAAATTTGTGGTTATAAAATTATAATCAAATATTTAATTTTCTTTGATAAAAAATTTCTTCTCAAAGTCACGCTGTTAGGTTGAAATGTATTAAATCTGGCTATATTTAAAAAAATTCCGTATACTTATTTAGCTTTTTTCATTAGCCAATGAAAAAAAAAAATGTAGTTCGGGTTCAACTCTTTTATATAATTTATGCGAATTTATTTAATATATTGGCAACGAAAAAACTCCATGCTTATTTTAAGCCGTAGCAATAATTTATATTTATGAAGTTTTTATTGCTTGAACATTTTCTTTCTCAAAAAATACGCTTTGAAGTACAATACATAACTGCATATAAAAATTTCAATTAAGTAAATTTTGTAGAATATTTTACCTGTTGGGTTATAAATGGCCATGAGCAAAGTGTGTGATTTGGGGATGAGTGTTGGTGTGAGTGTGTCCATTGACAATACCCTACAGTGCTGCTGAAAGGAAGTTTATCGTCTAGTCGACATCCATGTGTAAAAGCGAATAGGGTAAGCCTTTGATATGCGACTTTTTGTGCTCCTGTATGGGATCACGTGGTCAGGTCTGCTGTGGGATATCGAAAGATACTCTCTTGAAAGAGATCCATTATGATTGGTGTATGCCAGTGTGTCGTACGGTATCAACTGATGCCTCCCAGTAGTTCCAGTCTTGAAGAAATCTCAAATGAATCATGTACAATTTTTCTTGATCCTTGACGAAACATGCTGATTTGGCCATACATTTCATTTACGAACATTTCGGGAATTTCAGAAACGTCAGGACTTATCATGCACGAACCCAATATCGAAATATTGAGGAAGTTTCGTTAACGAAAAGTATGCAGAAATATAAAAAAAATTCGTCAAGGAATTAAAATCGAAAAGTGTAATAAATTCGTGAACGTTGAAGAAGTTTCGTTGGGGAACCATAGCGGATTTTTGCCAAAATGTCATTAACGAATGATATATGAAACGTTGGGATTTATCGTGCACGAAAACAAAATCGAAGTGTTGAGGAAGTTTCGTTGACGAAAAATATAAAAAAAATTTCGTCAACGAATTGACAACGGGCAGGTATGTTCTGCATTCCATTTTCGAGTGAAAGTGAAATTGAATCAAAATTTAGTTCGCTATTTAGTGGTCTAAATATCAATTTTTTTCGTTTCGTATTAATCTATTTATTTAATTTATTAATATAATTAATAGTATTGACGAAAAAAATTATCTCTACAGTCTAGACCACTAAATATCGAATTAAATTTTTATTCGGAAGTGGAATGCAGGACATTCCAGCGAAACATTACAAAATTTCATCAACGAGACTCGTCAACATTTCGTAAATGAACACAAAAAGTCAACGTTTAGAAATTTTTGTCCTGTGGTATGATAACAGGTTGGCTTCTTTTCAAAATAATTCATTAGAATCCATACCATAAAATAGTTGATAAAAAAATCAAGTTTTATTTTTAAAATATTTGAATAAAATTAATTTCAATTTGTGTGCGAATTGATCTAAATGCGACCTAAACTAAATTGTGTCGATAAGGCAGTGCTTTGCAAAAACTTCCTTTAAGAAATCATTTAAGAAGTCAATGATGCCACGAACTACTGGGCTTACAAGTTTTATTGGGGGTACCTCCTATTGATCTTTTGGTAGTGCAGCTCTGTGTTACTCACGGGATCAATAAAGATGTGCCCGCCTTATTGTTTGAGTGGTTTTCGCGCTCTGATGTCCAGCGCATGAATGAAGTTGAGTGGAAGGCTTTGCTGAAGAAGTGTGTGAGGTCTAGGTAGAAATCTAGATGAATTCAATGTGTAAATGGGAGGGTCACGTATAACTTCAATAATAATATGGTGCTACAGTGAAAATGTACTTTTAAAATGGCATAGCACAGGTTGCAGATCTAGTCAAGTATAACAGGACACCATACTTGAAATTGTTAATACACCCCCAAAATTTAATTTTACCTTTAGAAAACAGATTTTTAGGGACCTGACGCATTAAACAATCATTAACTCAGCAATTTTTTAACCAATTTTCGCTATTAAAGTGGTTTTGAAAAGATAAAAAATAAAGCTTTCAAAATATGTATCTAGCCTAAGAACTATAAAAATAACTTTTTGTGTTATAATTGGCCAAACCTTAAATGCTTACGTTGTTTTTATTTTTTTAACTTTGGGGATTATTTACTGCCAAAGTTTTGTTAAAAGCTACTAAAAATGTAATACTTTTCTGAAAACACACTTTATTAACTATAAGATTAATGTTCATGAAAATCGGATGAAAATTGACTCAGTTATTAAATTTTTTTATAAATAAGAAATTACGCCTACATAGCTCAATGGGTCTTGGGAGCGTTCATGTATCACTTTGTAGGCTCCACTAAATCTATTTTTGTGGTTTCTTTTAAATCTGTTGAATTTATTAAATACGAATGGCCCCTTTTTTATTTTCCCATTCGGAAATAATCTTTTAAACACCCCAAGGTTATTACTAAAAAGGTTATTACCCAAGGTTATTACTTTTACATTAAGCTTATAATTGAAGGACTTATTGCAAGAACATGACAAGCCACATTAAAAATATTTTGAAATAATCGACTCTAGAGTTTTGAATAAATGTATTTTTGTATGAAGAAATGGAATTTAACACGAAAGCTTTTGCAAATAGGTTGGAAAATTAATAAGAAATAGCTTAAATCTCTGCAGTGGTTATTGGCAATGCATTGAGTAATGCTTTCAGCCTAAAAAATTAATTTTTCAGATCATATGGCTTATCTCGTCATTGCAATAAGCCCTTCAATTATATAAACAAAGAAATATTTTATAGTTTTTCCATTTCTTGTTTCATCGTTTAAAAGTTTTTTCGACTTTGATCGATAAAAGGTTAGTTTCCAGAATAATTTATTACTGTAAAATTGGTCCTAGGCAGAAAATTTATTTCAATTTGTAATGATACAGAACAACATTTTCAGTAACAGGTATAGACTTTTATTAAAAATGCATATTTTTTGCAATGCTCAGAAATACTTACTGGACCTTTTCCATTTGTAAGATCCATTTGAAAGGAACATCGTCAGCTTCACGTTGAAGCGACTAGCAGTAATGGGCTAACATTACGATTTGGCTTTTCCCTTTCTAGTGATTTTCAAATGATAGCATCTCTTGATGAAATCGTTCACCCAATCAATAGCTTAATTTACCAATTTAAATGAATTCTGATGGAACTTCTTTTGTTTCCAAAAAAATTTCACTTAAAGAAGTAAAACTTATCCATGCTCTTCTTTCAACTTCACTAAATTTTTCTGGGACGTTTTCATTGTACATAATTTTTCGAATTTGAGGTCCAACGAATATGCGTGTAAATGGACAAATATATAATAACATGTAAATATTCTTTTCCTAGAAGAAAAAGCATGTACTTTCTTTGATTTATGCGTAACTTAGCCTAGAATACACCATTTTTAAATATAAAAAACTTCGCATTCTGTATTAGGTCGTTTCACACACTGCTTCATGTAACCCAATTTGAGATGCAATGGTGGCAAAATGATTTTTCCAGCTTGCACGAGAGGAATGTTGAATGTGTACGTTTGTAGTGATCCATCGCACGACTATCACACTCATAAAGATAGAAGGGATACTTGGAGGATAAGCTAATAGCATTCCAAATAGTATAATGATAACTTTCAGAGCCGATCGATATGCCATTGATGTTTTGTGTATTCAATTACCCTCATAATCTTCGACATAGTTATTTATGTACGTTTAAAAAGTTATTTCCGAATAAGGGAAAAAATACACTAATTGTAAAAGAATTTATAAAAATATATTTTATAAAACCATCAAAGTGATACATGAACGCTTCCAAGACCTATGGACCCAATAAAGGCGTAATTTCTTATTTATAAACAAATTTAATAACTTAGTCAATTTTCATACGATTTTCATAAATGAACTTTAATTTTATTCTTAATAAAGTGTTTTTTTCAGAAAATTATCACGTTTGTAGCGGTTTAAGCTAAACTTTGGCAGCAAATAATTCTCAAATTTGAAAAAATTATAAAAAAGGTAATCATTTCAGCTTTGGCCGATTATAACTCAAAAAGTTATTTTTATTGCCCCAAAGATATGTACTATTTTGAAAGCTTTTTTTTATCTTTCTAAAACCGCTAAAAAAATTGCCGAGATAATGATTGTTTTAAGCGTAAAGAACCCAAAAATCAGTTTTTTAACGGTAAAATAAAATTTTGGGGCTGTATTAACAATTTCAAGTACGGTGTCATGTTATACTTGACTAGATCTACAATCTGTTCTATGTCACTTCAAAAGTACATGCGAGTGTTTTTTTTGTAGCACCGTGTAATTATTATTATATCTGAGCAAATTAAAATCAAAAGTATTTATTGACGAAGAAGCGGAAAGGTTTATTAAATTATTTGATGAACCTTATATTGTTTATGGTGATTCTGACGTAGAAATCAGTAGCGATATGAGTTTTTGATTTCTTGTGCATATGAGTCAGCCCCATATCTAGAGGGTACAGGTTAAGCATGCTAAGCATGCTCAAATTTTTTGTGCGCATGCTCTAATCGATTGTTCGGGTCGGTTCCTTAAAATAGTCCTTGGTTTATGTTATAATGATTCTCCAAATATTTCGACTCTAGCGATAGCCATCCGTGATCTGAAATGGTTTGAAACAACCTCTAAAAATCGATTTTTTTTGTAAAAATATTAACTAGTGTGGTGTTTAAAATAACAAACAGTAAGAAATAATAGTTAAAAAAAGTTCTTCCAATCTGCATCAAAAAATGTTTAATTTTTTTCATTCGAATTAAATATAATGCTGTT
Source organism: Dichetophora obliterata (assembly GCA_963920525.1). Classification (NCBI taxonomy): domain Eukaryota; kingdom Metazoa; phylum Arthropoda; class Insecta; order Diptera; family Sciomyzidae; genus Dichetophora; species Dichetophora obliterata. The sequence goes on along the minus strand of OY986435.1, from coordinate 186,932,221 downwards.
TTTCGTGCATTATTTTGAATTTTTTTGAAAGTTATTTTAGTTTAAACTCAAAAACCTTGAGCATTTCTAATGCGATCCTCACACGGAAAAAACTAATTTGCTTGTATCAAGAAAATGTTTTGCTTTAAAGCAAATCAGCAAAATTTTGCTAAATCATGGTATGATTTTTGAAAACGATTGCTAAATTTAAATCACTCCTCATGTATTTAGGAAAAAGCAAAATTTTAATTAATTTCAAGCAAAATTTTGCTAAGTTATTATAAAATGTAAAAGCTAATTTCTGCTTAATTCAAGCAAAAATCTGCTCAGCTATTATAAATTGGAATAGCAAATTTCTACTTAATTCAAGCAAATATTTGCTAAGTTATTATAAACTCAAACAGCAAATTTTTACTAAACTCCCGCAAATATTTGCTAAGTAATTATAAACTAAAATAGCAAATTTTATCTCAATTCAAGGAAATTTATTCTAAACACACGAGCACACGTTTATTTTTAACGAAGAAAATTAGGTGTCAATTGGTTAACAACTGCGACGGTCGAATGGATAAGCCCATGCAATTACACTCACGCAGCCGAGGTTCAAATCTTCAGATGGTGGTAGTTTTTAATCTTCAGATGGTGGTAATTTTTCAATTTAATTTAATGTTAATAATTATTTCGCTTCAAAAATATGCTAGATTTCAGCATAACTTATCAAAATTTGCTATTTCAATTTATAATAACTAAACAAATACAGGGTCCGCCATCTAACGTTTTTTTTTCAACTAGTGCTTATTTCGTGAATGGTAACACTTAGCTCATATCTGATTTAACAGATAATTAGTTTTATTCTTCCGCTGAACGAATATGGTTGTGTATACGCTTCAACAACGCTGGGAAATATTGTGACATTACTTTGAAAATCATGGTAATGTTGCAGAATGTGTGCGAAAATTGGGTACGGATTTTGGAAGAAGAGAAGCACCGTCAGCTCCGTATGTTCGTTATCTTGTGAAAAAAGTGAAAGAAACTGGCATCCTCATCGATAAACCAAAGGGTGAAAAGCCAAAAGCAGTGCGTACACCCGAGAATATTGCTGCTGTGGCAGAAAGTGTGCGTGAAGCGCCATCAACTCCATCAATTCACCGTCGTTCTCAACAATTGAACATTTTGGAGACATCATTGAGACGAATTTTGCATAAAGACCTTGGTATGACGCCATGCAAAGTCCAAATGGTTCAGGAGTTGAAGCCAACTGACCATCCAATGCGTTTTCGCTTCGCTAAGTGGACCTGCGATCGACTTACAGAAGATGTCGATTTTGCCAAAAAAATCATCTTTTCAGATGAAGCTCATTTTGATCTTGGCGGGTATGTAAACAACCAAAAGTGTCACATTTGGGGCACAGAAAACCCGCACGCATACATTAAAAAGCCGCTGCACCCAAAACGAGTCACTGTTTGGTGCGGATTTTGGTACAGAGGCATAATTGGGCCATCTTCGAAAATGAGCAAGGAGTGGCCGTTACAGTCAATGGCGATCGTTATCGGGCCATGTTGAACGAATTTTTGTTCACAAAAATTGAAGAGGAGGATATTGGCAACATTTGGTTTCAACAGGACGGCGCTACGTGCCACACAGCCGAAGCTACACTCGATGTTTTGCGGCCTGTTTTTGAAGATCGCATTATCAGCCGCAGAGCTGATGTCGTTTGGCCACCTCGGAGCTGCGATTTGACACCGTTGGACTATTATTTGTGGGGTGCCCTCAAAGATAAGTGTTACGCCGACAAGCCAGAGACAATTGACGCTTTAAAGGACAATATTCGTGAAGCCATTGGTAAAATACAGCTGCACACAATCGATAATGTGCTTAAAAATTGGACCCATCGTGTAGGCTACTGCATGGTCAGCCGAGGCAGCCATTTGAATGAAATTATTTTCCATTATTAACCGGAAGAACTGTACTTTCAAATAAAAAAAGAAATTTGAAAAATATCCAGTAGTTTTTTTTTAATAGAATTTAAAAAAAAGGAAGTTATTTGGAGGACCCTGTACTTGCTTGAATTAAGTAAAAATTTGCTTTTGCAGTTTATAATAACTAAGCAATTATGCACCAACCAAGCATATAGCGCATTTTTTAAATTCTGAAAAGTACAGCTATTATATAGTTGTTAGCTATTCAAAAGGTATACAGTGGCTCACAACGAAAGTCGGGCAAGCATTTCTTAGCACTTTCGCATTGATTTCAGAAATGAAAATGTATGAAGAATATTGCAATATATATTTTTTCAAAACGTTATTTTTTTGTGAACAAAATTAAACAGAAACATAATTAAAAAATTAGAACATAACGGTAAAACAAATTTAAATCGAAACAAACCTATAAAAACGAGCTCACATTGAAAGCCGGGCAAGTAAAGAAAAAATGCAAATTGTGGTCCTTAAACCGTTATTCCTGCTTACAATTTTTTACTACTGTTGGAATAACTTCAGTCAAATGCAAAACTTAAAAAAATAAACATTTCTCGAAAAGTGAATCAATCATTACTGGCAGAAAGGCAGATCGTGATAGATTATTATTAGAAAGGAAAATTCGAGCGACAAATTTCACAAATCACCTTAAAAAGTAAATCAACAGTGCACGATATAATCAAGCATTACATACAAGATAAGAGAATGTGCAATAAAGAACGTACAGTAGCTAAAAATAAACTTTGCTCCAAAGATGAAAGGTATTTTTTAAGAGAAATAATAAAAGACCCATTTTTATTTGCACTAAAACTAGAGGTCATGTTAAAACTCAATTTGAAAAAGAGTGTACACTCAGAAACAATTTTAAGAGTTTTGAGAAAAAATTGTTTAAATTGAGAAGTAACACGAAAAAAGCACTATATTAGAAAGAAAAATGTAATAGAACGCCCCAATTTCGTGCATGAGCAGATGACCAAAGACTTGCTATTCTGGAGCAAGGTTAATAAAACATCAAACATTAGGATCTTCAGCACTTTTAAACAATAAACTTTAAGTACAGGTTTTGTTTACCGATGAGAGTTTACTTAATTACTTGAACTTGAACCCTGAGTGCAGTATCAGAGATGGGCAACTAAAGATCCAATCCTAAAAATAAAGTATCCTAAGTGAAGAGTGGAATCAGATTGGAGCTGAAGTTTTTAAAAATTTGATTGCACCCATTTTAAAAATGTTGCAGGCAGTCATATAAGAAAAAGGATAGGCAACAAAATATTAAATTCTTTGTTTTAGCATTGAATTCCTTATCTGCCCGACTTTCAATGTGAGCTCGTTTTTAAAGCTTTGGTTTGATTTAATTTTGTTTTACCGTTATTTTCTAATTTTTTAACTATGATTCTGTTTAATTTTGCTCATCAATAAAGACCGTTTTGAAAAAAATATTTACTCCAAGTTTCTTACTACATTTTCATTTCTGAAACCAATGCGAAAGTGCTTAGAAATGCCTGCCCGACTTTCGTTGTGAGCCACTGTAGTATTGTTGTTGGCTGTACAAAAGTGTAATCAACAACACGAGCATAGATTCAGGGGGACGTTGACATGATCCCCGCTAGAGATTTTGATTGTTTTTAATTGAAATTCATTATTAATACGTTTGCAAAAAGTTACTATACTCCGACCCGTTCAAACCGTGGGTGGGAGGTGTGCGTGTCTGTTTCAGATTCCAAAAAATTAATAGATAAATAAATACATTTTATAATAATTGGGTTCATTGAATGTGAAGTATGTGTTTATTGAATAAAAAATATAATGCGGCACAAAATGGAAAAGAGCACGTAAAAAGTACGAATATGTAGAATTTTGGTTCCTTCACTCAATGGTACATAACTCCATTTTTCTGCTATGAATTTTCTGCGTTCTTTTCTTTAAAAAACTATCTTCACGTACAAAATGATAAACTGAGAAGTTTTTTGTAATTTCGCTTTTATTTTGTTTAGTGAAACATTATTGGAGTTATTTTTTTCAAAAAAAAAAAATCTAATATTTTTCCGATAGCGTCAAAACTACTGGGCCAAATGATAAAATTGGTTCAAAGCAGTTGTAAGTAATTTAATTATTTAACTTTGATATTTATGACACTATATCCTGGAAAAGAGGGGAAAATTTTCAAAAGGTCGTAACTCAAACTGTTGTCTTATCCGATATAAGTTATATATATTATTGCGACGTTCGTGCTTAGCAGGCCAAAGACCATAAGAAAAGTAAAGTGGCATGTGGATCTCAAAAATGGTGGCGCCTAGTGTAATTAATCAGTTGTTATTACCAATTGTCATTATGAAAATTTTGACAAAAGCTGAATAGTGCTGGATAGTGATTTATAACTTTTCAGGGATACTGCATTGCCTTTTGTGAGATTTTGTATTAGATTTTGTTGAAATCACAAGATTTTAAAATCTTAAACTTGTATAGAGAACTCAGTCGATTTCAACATAGATTTTACGAAATCTCACAAAATCTCAAGATTTCGAGCAGGTCGAAACATAGTATTACACTTTCTTCATAAAAACACGTAGAAAGAATGCACATTCCACAAAGTTTTATGTATCGTATTAAATATATGTTTTGTGCCAACTAAAAATATAAAGAAATCTTGATTGAGTAACTGGGAAATAAGTGCTTGAAGGAGTGCAAAACTGGTTTTTTTACGGTAAGTCAAAATTTTGAGGGTGTTGGACATTTTGTATGCACCGTTTTGTATTATACTCGACCAGACCTACAACTTTCATTAGTTCATTTTTCAGTGCATGTAGTTTAGTTAGATTTGTTGCACCGTGCAATTTACGTGGAATATCAATTTTCATAGCAAATACTTATTGTAAAAACCGAAGCTTTTTCCTGCTTACAAAAAAGAAGACTTAGTTTTTGCCGAGTTAAAATAAAAGACGACTGTTCGCTTCGTTATAACAACTTAGACGCTCACTTGACCTTTATTGAAATTGCTTTAGTACGGTTAATGGTTTATGTATACCTATGTTAATATACCTATGTTTATCTATTTATCACAAATACATTGCATTACGTTATATTTAGTTTATCGTAATATATGTACATTAGGCCGGGTCAATTTGTATGGAGCCGAAAAATTCGATTAAAGCCACCCCCTGGGATGATTTTATGGACAATTCTAAGCAACTTTGGTGAAGGAACCATAGGTCTATCTCGATTTTCGAGTCTCCCACTTTTCAAAAAATGATTTTTCCCCTATAACATCATTGATTCAAAATTCGATTTTTTATTCATCGTTATATTATCTTTTTTATGTGTATATGGGGGGTTTTTGGGGTCGAGAAATTCATTTCTGATCTTTATTTTTACCTATGACCACCGCCAGAGGGCGTTTCATGCCTATTTTAACCAAAATTATTTCTGCTGCTTTGCGGACTTTTTATCTCTGACATTTATTGTTCTTAATTTTAAGTAAGTCAATTGTTTATATCCGCAATGAAGAAACTCGTCGCCCACCGCAAACTGCATTGATGTGTATTGACGATCGGCGATGGGTTTGTGTTGTTGATGTTCAGTGCGGCCTTTTGACACTTGCTGTCATATGTTTAGTGATTTTTCTCCCGTTTTGGCTTTTCTCTCGCATTCCTTTAACCGCGTTGGTTCGTTTTTTTGCTTATGGAATTTAGTTGGTTTTAAATAAATAAAATTAAAGTAAATTAAGTACAGAAATTGTGTTCGTATTTATAATTGTTTAAACGCGTCAGTTTTTTCGCATACTCCAGAGTGCATTACCCGGCATACCAACAGCACCACCAGACGGCACATCACCAGACAGCCGCAGCAATTAACGACACAAGGCTCCGCCACCAGCAGCAACATCATCCCCACCGACTACCAACGCACCCAGGAGAAACCAGGCAACACCAGTAACACCCACATAGTGTGTAAAAACTAATACGTTCTAACAAGAAACGTAACTAATATAAATAAAATTCTCATCATTTTTACCATTGCGTTTTTACCGATTTGCAGGTGGAAAAAATATATTCGAACCAAATGTTTTAAAATTTCAGTTATTTTTTAAGTCTTATGTATGCAATGGATCTAAATGCATTGCCGTCTACATCGCAAACCGCAACAACATCAACAAGTAACGAAACTCATTTGAAGCATTTGCCTTCGCACGATGTTGCTGTTTTTGGTGCATCTTGTGATTTGAGTGGACTCAATCTGCCAACGAAACAGGATATTTTAAGATGTTTTTTTTTCTTGGCCGAACGTGCTAAACTCGAAAACAAAATGTTTTCGTATAAAACATTCGTACGTAACATCGTAAAACACGTAACAGACAAATTGATTGAAATTTGGAGTCAACTTAATGTTGAAATTATAACAAAAAAAAGTGTTGGTAGAAAATTGTGTAGATTGATTGACAAGTATCAAATCGAAACTAAACATCCAAAAATCGCCACATTCAGAACGTTCGTGCAATCTACAAAAGAGTTATTTTACATCGGCAAATGTCAATGTGACTTGAAGGCAGCATTATGCTCATGTGGATTGATTCCAGATCATTTGAAAGAGTTTATGCGAGATCAAAATAATGTCAGAAGATTGACGATACCGGCATTCGTGCCAGAAGTTGAAGAGCCAGCACCAACGCCAACAATAATACCAACAAGCGTTGAAGAGACCCATTTAGCATATGAACCAAGTACTGATGCAGATGAGCCAAGTTCAAATCCACAAGATGTTCCGCCACTGATACGAGGACCGTATACTCCCAGATACGATGCTTCGAACTTCGCTGCGATGTGTGATCGATTTGGTGTGTCAGATAGAATAGCAGCAGCACTCGCAACATCCCTTATGCAAGACGTTGACGTAAAAGATGCACATGGCAATCCGATCATCATGGATAAAAATAAAGTGCGTCGAGAAAAAGCCAAATGCAGAGAAGAATTGCTTCGTAAGCAGTATGATGCATCCAATTTGATAGCATTTTCATTCGACGGCCGAAAAAATGATGCTTTGACAATGGAAAAAATCGATGATAAGTTGCATCCAAGGATGGTGAAAGAACCACATCTAGTTGTTTTGAAGGAACCAAATTCTCGATTGATAGGCTACACAAAAGTCGAAAATGAAGATGCTGAACACAAATTGATGACATTGAATGGATTCTTCGTCGAAAAAGAAATTGCTCTCGATGCATTAATCGGCATATGCTGTGATGGTGAGCCAACAAATACTGGCGTAAGAAATGGGATTTTGCGTCGATTTGAATTGCATTTAAATAGACCGCTGCATTGGTTTGTATGCCTTCTGCACTTCAACGAGCTGCCATTTCGTCATTAGTTTAACCCTTTGGACAAATCATCGACCACTGGACCACGAACAACAACCGGAACGTTGGGCAAACAAATTGAAACGTGTGAAAATCTTCCGGTATGTATCATTTTTCACATCGATTTTTTCCATTAATAAATGGTAAAATTGCATTTAATTCATCTAATTTCTTTTTTTTCATCTTATAGATGAATTCGAGATAATCGTGCTAGAGAACATGCCACCTGATTTAGATCCATTTGAATTATCCACCGATTCAAAGTACCTATACAAAATGGCCAATGCAATTTCGAATGGTGTTGTTCCTGCGGATTTGTCTCACATTAAACCAGGACCAATAGCACATTCACGTTGGCTCACCAAGGCGAATAGATTGTTGCGGTTGTATGTGTCAACTGAAAATCCATCAAGGAATTTGAAAATTCTGGCAACATACATAATGAAAGTTTATGTGCCGATGCACTTCAACATCAAGTACTATAATTCGGTGGTCTTCGGTAGTGTATTATTTCACAAATTCATTCGTTGGACACAATATTTGGATACAAATCTACGCCAAGTTGTGAATAATGTCATTAAAGACAGTTCATATTACGCACATTCCGAAAATATTCTGTTAGCGATGTTATTTGATGATAAAAAAGAGACACGAAACATCGCAATCAAGAAAATTTTACACTACCGAAGAAATCTGTACGACCCGGCACATCTTAGAGTTTATCAAAAACCTTTAATAAACTTCAATTGTACAGATTATACGAATATGATTGATTTAAATAAAGATGATGTCTTATTCGAACCACCGTTTACGCATACCATTCCGTATGATCATTTGGAACAATATATAGAATACGATGATCCACCATTGCCTGATCCAAGAATTCCGGTACACATACAAGCAACGGAAAGACATGTTCAGTTGCTGGCTAGCGTTTCTAAACGTGTTTTACAAAAAAATCGACACAGTGTTATGGCAGTTACATCAGAAAGCCGTGCAAAATACCCCAGACTGGAAAGCAAGAAAGACTTTCAAAAATAACTTATTTCGCTTTTCTTCCACTAAATTAATTTTTTTGTTTTTTTTGCACATGTTCTTAGTTTTTAGGTTAAATTTCTGTTGACAAAAAATAAAATAAAGATCAATATTACCGAAAAAAATTTAAATTTTTCTCAGAAAATAGACGAAAAATAGTTAAAATATGCATGAAACGCCCTCTGGTGGTGGTCATAGGTAAAAATAAAGATCAGAAATGAATTTCTCGACCCCAAAAACCCCCCATATACACAATGAAAAAGATAATATAACGATGAATAAAAAATCGAATTTTGAATCAATGATGTTATAGGGGAAAAATCATTTTTTGAAAAGTGGGAGACTCGAAAATCGAGATAGACCTATGGTTTCTTCACCAAAGTTGCTTAGAATTGTCTATAGAATCATCCCAGGGGGTGGCTTTAATCGACAAAAAATTTGGCCCGCCCTAATGTACATATAGCTGACAGTGACGGTATAATTGATGCTTTAACACTTATGTTTAAACTACATAAAAGAGTTTTTAAAACAGAGTCTGTGATTCTTTTAGCTATAAAAAATATTATATGTCTATGTTTCAAACACGTGTTATTTTTTTTAATACTTTAATGTACCTTTGTACCTAAAATTTTATAGCTTAATAAAGTTATGTTTAAAAGATATCTTTAAAATATTTTTTTTAATTTTAGAAGGAAAAAATGAATATGTTTCATGTATTTGTGGAAAATTATAAACGGTGGTTTTTTTAGAGGTATAGAACTTCGAATTGAAATAAAACACAAGAAAATCGTTTTAATGTCCATCAATTTGGCTTTATTAGAATGATAATTTTATGCCATTAATGTTTAAATATGATTTCAGGCATGTGGCCGCCACGGCTGGCTTGAATAAAGCCAATTCTACAGGTCCAATTTTCAACCACTTTTTCGAGCATATGGGGCCGTATGTCGGCAATAACGCCACGAATGTTGGCTTCCAAGTCCCCTAACGTTTCTGGTTTGTTGGCGTAGATGAGCGACTTCACATATCCCCAAAGAAAATAATCCAATGGTGTCAAATCACACGATCTTGGTGGCCAATTGACAGGTCCATTCCGCGAAATTATGCGCTCATCGAATGTTTCCTTCAATAAATCGATTGTGACGTGCGCTGTGTGGCATGTAGCGCCGTCTTGTTGGAACCACAACTCATCCACATTTATGCCATCCAATTCGGGAACAAAATAGTCGGTTGTCATGGCTCTATACCGGTCTCCATTAACGGCAACTGACTCTCCAGCATTATTTCGGAAGAAGTATGGCCCAATGACTCCACCAGCCCATAGAGCACACCAAACAGTCAGTTTTTGTGGATGTAATGGCGTCTCAAGGGTCTCATGTGGATTCTCTTCACTCCAAATGCGGCAATTTTGCTTGTTGACGTAGCCATTCAACCAAAAATGAGCCTCATCACCGAACAAAATTTTGCGATGAAAATCAGCATCGAGATCAATCTCATTTTCGGCCCATACACCAAAATCACGACGCATTGCATGGTCTCGCGGCTTTAATTCTTGCACAAGCTGGATCTTGTAAGGTCGCAAGCCAAGATCTTTGCGCAAAATCTTCCATAAAGTTGATGGACAAAGCTCCAATTGCTGTGCACGGTGGCGAATCGATTCATTCGGGTCCTCTTCAACATTTTGGTCTACAACGGCAATTGTTTCTTCGGTGCGCACTGTTCGACGTCTCTGCGGATGCGTATTATCACATAGAGTAAACGTAGTGCGAAAACGACCCATGGTTAACTGAATTAATTGCTCTGATAGACGATTATGTCGACCATAAAATGGACGGAGCTTGCGGTAAACTTCGCGAACTGAACCATTATTTTCGAAATAAATTTGCACGATTTGCAAGCGTTGTTCTTTTGTCAACCTGTTCTTGATGAAATGGCAAACCAAACTGAACATAAATGACATTAGAGTTGCCAGATTTGACCACAAAATGCCAGTTTTATCTCTATTTGAAAAACAAACCTCTAAAAAAAACAACCTTTACATTAATATACTGGCAGCATTGGTATGCAATAGTTAAGTGAGCAACTAGTTTTTTGTAAACTTTTTTCTGAAAAATAAAACTGAACTGAACTGAGTGAATTAGTGAAACTGTTTAAAAACATATGTTTTATAAATTCTTTAAACCAAATCTATAAATAACTATAAAATAAAAAAAACTATAAAAACAGTATTTATTTTGTGGTTCAAAATCTCCGGATATATTAAGAATTTTTTTAAAAGTTGTCTATAAACTTTTTCTTTGTATTATTTATTGCTAATAGACTTATAATTTTTACTCAGAGCTCAAAAAGTATTATTTTTTATTCATATAAATCAGTCTCAGTCTCAAAGCTTCCTTAAATCCCTTGCATTAAGTTTCCTTATAATTTTATCATTGCCTTTCACTCTTATAAACACAATTCAAACTCAATTCCTGTCTACATGGATGTGTGTGTATTCATTTCACTACATGTACTTGGTGTACCGAAATATTACACACAGAATAACACAAGAATTCAAGTTAATTTCATTTTGAGTGCCCTACTGATTTAAGTACAATACGCAAATGTTTTTCTTCTATGTCTACTTGTGCTCATTCGTAATCGGTAGCTGAGTGTGAAAGAGTATAAACATTTGTTTTCGTAGCAAATGTTTTGAAGTTGCTCCCGAATGCATTCATGCTGATGACTGTTAAATATTATCTCTTCTAACTTTTTTTTTTTGATACAAAATCGTTTAAAATATCTTGCTAGTTGAACTTTTCCAATATAATATTTTCAATGTCTCAAAAAGCGGTTTTATGACATTGAGGAACGAAGACGGTTTTTTATTAGTATTAATTTTGAAAAGTAACGTTAACCCGTATCGTTCGATGCTATCAAACTTCTATATTTTTTCAATGCCATTATTACATTCAGAAAAATTAATTGTTCCATATTTTTTACGATTCCTCGTCAGCTACAATTTTATCTACCCCTGCATCCATTAATTGTAAGATGAGGAACTTGGACTGCAACATCTCGTCTATAAACGCAGGCTCAATGTCCTAGTAATATTGTTCACTTAACTTTGTCCAAGCCTTTTTTGATAGTAATACAAACAGATAATTGATACCCCGATAAGTTTCTAGACGCAAAGGTAAAAAACGCTTAAATAAAGGCACTAAATTTTGTAAAAGCCTTTTTAATTCCATCGTGGGATGAAATTGTCAAGAAATCTGTTAGAAATCTAAACAGAGAAATAATTCCCCGATAAGTCCCTACTTCCCTGTCTCTGATTAGTTGGCATTCAAATGCAGCGAAAAATCGATTATACATCTATACTATAAAAGGCTTCTTACGTCTCTGCGACGACGCTAAACTTAAAAACTACTGAACCGATTTTAGTAATTCTTTCACTAGTATAAATCTTCATGCTAAACTTAAAATCATGCATACTTTATTAAAAAAAAAAACACTTAAAAGTCATTAAAATTTAAATTTATAAAGTAGCCAAAAAAATTAAAAATAAAAATCATTGCTAAATTAAATTGCTAGACACACAAGCAGCATAAAGCTTTATCTCTCTTTTCCTCTGCCATAGAGTTCCTCATTGTTTCTATTGCGATGTCGTGTAGCTTTGCACATTTATAATCTCCCATATTGATTTATTGAGCGTAAAAAGCACACTGAAAACAACCCAGTGGTAAATGAACACATGACGTAACCAAGTATTTCTTAAATACAATGCAGCTGTGAGGCCTCCAACACCTGTACACAATTCTGAATTACATTTGTTCAGGCATGGCTGCTAAGCAACTGATGACATCTACCTTACACAGTAAACGTCTTTTTGCAGAATTCTTTTAAGACTTTAGGTTATCTTTTTTGTGCTCTGATGTTTATTGCAAAATTAAATAAATTTGTAGTGGACGAGCTGTCAAAAGCAGATAAATGGACAATGTGGAATACAGGTAAATAGACGGACATGTAGAAATGCAGACAAATAGTTTAAAAACATATATTTTTAAGCTGGAACAAAAACTGACGTATGAATTTACAGTAAAGTGGAGCGAAAACTTTTTTGCAAATTTTATTTTTCCCGGCCGCAGTAAAGTTGCGAATGAATGTAAAACTTATTATAAAGTGATGCGCACACACTAAGCACACAGTTAATAGGCATTGCTAAGAAAGTACTGCTAAATGTGGTGTCAGGAAATTCATTAGTAAAATCTTTAATTTAAAATTATTGGAACAATGTATAACCCAGAACTATTTCAAAACATGATTTGAGAAAATTATAAATCTCTCAAAAAATGTTTATTCATGTAAAATAAAACAACATGAAAATTTTGTTTTTTTATATAAAACTAAAATAGATTCCTGAAGGAAAATATTATCGAGATATAGTATATCTGTATCTATACTAGTATATAAAAAGAGACGCACGACATTTTAAGCCATACAAGCTCGGTAACCGCTGAACCGATTATTTTTTGACAATTCTTTATATTAGTTCTTTAATTACAATTTGATAATTTTGGTTATTCTTTGATTATTCAATTCTCATGATAATTTCCAGTGTCATAGCTTACTAAGTTTTTCTAAAAGTCTATTCTTTAAGTATTACAAAATTCACGTATTTTATTCTTATAGCCGATTCAGATTGATTGCGACTAGCGACGAACGCCAATTGTCAAAAAATAGAACGCATGTTTTCTTATGAAGATGTATTTTTTGTAGACGGCACGACAAAGAAAGAACACGACCACAATTGTTGCTGCCGCAGACTTCAATCTATTTCTAATTTGATAGACGACAAGAGCGAACATAGCAGAGTTTGTTTATGTTTTGTATGAAATACAGATTGTCGCTGTTGCGTTCATTATAGTCAAGTCGTCGAGAATGCTGCGGCATTTCTCTCTGACGGCAAGTTTTCGTTTTGTCGGTGGACGACTGTTGCAGTCATTGTGTATCGGCTATTACATTAAAAAAGCAGCACAATACAACAGCAAACAAAGGTTTCCTCTCTTTGTCGCGAGAGCTTCTCACAATATAACACGACAGCCATGTTGTGTAGTTACTTTCAGGGAGATTCTTGCTGTCATACAGTGTTGATTTAATTTCTTTGCAATTGTTTTGAGTTGCTAGAATTCAATTGAGTTGTAGCCTTGGCAGCTAACTTTTCCCTACTTGAGATTGTATTAATCTATCCATCTATACTATCTATCCATACTATAAAAAGCGTTGTGACACTGCACGGATGTTTGACAATCACGCGAGAATCACTGAACCGATTTAGACGATAAAGATAATATGTGCTAAAAATGCTTTATTTCAGACGGTTTTGGTCGCATAATACTACAATTTGGTAATTTTATTTGCATGGTTACTGTTATCGCCACTGCTTTATTTCTGTTGTATTCTTTATTCTTTTATGTATTTACTAAAACTTAAAATTCTCCTAAGATTTACCTAACTGTTCATTCTTATACATTTGTAGAGGTTAATATATGCTCAAAATAATGAGGTGATGTAATGCAGTTAAGAAGCAAACGAACAATTTGAAGGTTGATTAAAGTAAAGATTAAATCTATATTTCTATAACTTGAAGTTAATAAAATTAAACATATTTGTCTACTTTTCTTCACCAAAAAAGTATGTAAAATTATAAATGATAATAACATGAATTCAATATAAATTTATAACTCTTAGGAATTTTAACATTCGAAATATGGCAATAAATAAATAATTTTCTATACTTAATTATCTGTGTCTAAAATCATCGAAGATCTGTGGACTTAATGCAGAAGCTCATTCTTCTGCTTACAGTTACTTTCGACAGCTGTACTAAAAATGAGTTTCCACGCCCCCTTTAACCGCCATAAAATCAATGAAAATGCTATATTTCAAACGGTTTTGTTCGTATAATACTACGTTTAAATTGGGCTAAATGACTCATTTGGAATTAGTCATTCAAAAGTGCTTACAAACTTAGTGCTTACAAAATTAGTCAAAAAGTGCCTTTTTTGCAAAAATATCTCATTTCGTTTGACAACTGATTCTTTGTTTTGTTGATATTGATGGTGATACACGTGCATAAAATGATTTGTTGTTTGGCATTTTCTTTTGTTTTTTGTGTGTTCGGTGCTTTTTGTACATTCTCCATTGAATGCGTTCGAAATAGTTTGTAATAAGTTTTAAGAACGTATCCAATCTCATTCAATTGTTTTAAATGAGTTGGATTGCAACTGAGAATTTGTATGGAAAATGAAATGACTACGTTTCTCATTTAGCTGAATGGGCTGAAATGAGTCATTTGACGCAATATTAACTTAGTATTATATTATTTAAAATTAAATATTTGAAATTTTTTTTTGTTACAGAAATTATTTTTTAAGCTGTAGAACATTGTAAAAAATATAATAACATTTTGAAAAAATAATTTTTTGGTGATAGAAACTGTTTATTGAATTTTGTGTCAAAATTAAGTATTTTTTTCAGATAAATGATATGCACTATGAAAGAGTTGGGGAAAATGGAAAAAAAAATTATAACAAAAATAACTTTGGCCTATTATATGAATATGTTAAGGGTTTTGTGAAAACAATATAAAACATTGAATTGCCTAAATAAGGTTTAGTCTTTTCTCATTTCTCCAAATTCACTTAATCGACCTTTCAGACAAAGAAAATTTTATGAACATCGATTTGAAGATGGCTGAGATCTTTGCTTGCAAATCAAAAAATTGAAATTTTAATAATTCTAATTCTAAAGAAAATGTGTTATATTGAGAAAATCTATAGTTTTCAAAATATCGCCATAATTTTGATGTCATAATAATGAAAATTTTCAATATACCAGATATACGTACAAAATATTTTCGAAAAATCTTTCGTTTACCGTTATTTTTATTTATTAACGACTTTTCATAAAAAATGCGTTGTACTGAGAAAATATATAGTTTTCGAGATATTGCCAAAAGTTTGATGTCATAATAATGCAAATTTTTCAAAACTTAAGAGGAATATATTCATATTCAGAACCTAAGTTAAAAAAAATAAATTTTTGAATGGCAAATGTAAAAATTTTTTTATAAAAATGTGTTATAATCTTGTTGTTATGCAGGATTTAATTAAAAATAAAAATGCAGAAAAAGTCAAGCAACTTCATGTCACCATAGCAATAACTCTTAGAAGGTAATTCAAATTAAATAAAGTAAATTTTTAATACTTATACAATTTTTTAATTATTAAACAAACACAAATATTTTTTTAATTTCCATTTGAAGAAAAAACAAAATACTTTAAATTATGATTTCAAATTTTTACGTGGTATTTAATATTTTTATCGCAGTCGAAGCTAGTTATTATATAATTCTATAATAATTGGAAATATGACAACGTACACTCAGAAAATGAATTTATAGGAGTATGGTTTCGGGAAATGAATATTATTTGGGGTAATCGGATGAAAATTCCTTCACATGAAATTTGCTTAATGTAACTGGAATGATATAAGCACTATTGACTTCTAATTAACGCGAATAATCGTACCCTTGCAGTCGCCTCATTTCCAAATTTTTGTTCAGTTGAAATGAAAATATGACATGTTAGTTGCTTGAATCGAGCAGTTTTAATTACTCTAACTCCTTTTGCCATTACAAGAAGCATTATTTGTCTGAGGTAACTAACTGAAGTCATTGCAGACAAGCGAACAAATTGAGTTAATTTAACAACCACATTGTAAATTATGTCAATAGCATTATTTTAACTTTGCAGTCGAGTTTTGGAGGTTATTAAAATAATTAGACCCCTTTAGTTGCGCCAACCTCAATAGTCAATCTTGCAACTGAAAGTTTGTCAAACCAACCGACTTGTCGATTGAATAAGACATGCTTTCACAAACACAAAGTTAAGTTAACCTTTGTCGCAAGGCGCTTGTATTTATTTTCTCAGAGTTCTTCAGTGTGACTGGTTCAAAACGTTTTGTCCAAATTTTCTTTTTAAAGTGTTGTGAAAAATATATGTGACTTCTTTGCCATATGAAAATTTATGTAAACCTATAGTTTCGGTTCCAAATACCAATTCAAAATAGAACACACTGGTGCAATGATAAATACGTTTATGAAGTCAGCCTATATAATGAAGTTTTCTATGAGAAATGAACTGTAATAATTTTGTAATTATCTTTTAAAATTTTTGTGATTATCTATTATGTTTTATGTAATAAAAGAAAAATTCACTTATGTTTTGTGTACATTTAAAAAAAAACTTTTTTGTGAAAATATTGTCAATTGTTGTGACCTACAAAATGACTTACAGCAATATCCAATAACCGTGTGTAGGTAGAAATGATCATTGGGTCCATTCATTGAACCGAATTTAGCCCAAAATGCTTGATAGGTTCATTCATACAACCGAGTGGAAGCCAAAACGGATAACAGCTCCTTCCATACAATCGAATATAGGTTAAAATGAATGACTTCTACGTTCACACAATTGAGTTTAGGTTAGAACGATTAAAAAGCGCATTCATTTAACTGAATGGAGGTTGAATGGATTAAGGCGGTCGTTCGTAAAACTGTGAGTGCAGTGCTTACAACAGAGGGCTACAATCAAGGCTATTCAAAACCAGGTAGTTGAGGTGATTACCCTTTTAAAAGTTATCAGCAATCGACTTAGTCGGTACGGCACTTATTCGGTTGCGATAATGGATTTAATTCTCTGTGTGTAGTAATAAAAAAAAAAAGAACAAGGCAATAATATTGTCTTTAAGGATACAAATTTAATTTTCGGTCAATGAAGCACTTTCAAGTTTTTTCTCGGAGCACAGTTGCCTATTTTGATAATCCAGCCCTGACCCGGAAGGGTTGGGTTTTTTTGCCACAGGTAACACAATAGCATTTTTCCACATGTCCAGGAAAGATGACGATAAAAAACAATAATTAATAAGGTGTGTAAGCTGGTTAATTATTCGAAGTAAGATGATTTAATCCAACTTTTTTGGCCTTGAAGCACACTGTGCCTAGCCTTTCTAACTGAGATCCCAGCAAACCAAAGTTTCCGAATTCGTAACGAATTCGTTACGAATTTTTTGGAATCATTCCGAGTTTGGCATCCGAATTCGTTCCGATTTTGTAACGAAAATTGTATGGAGCGGTTGACACGAATTCGTAAAGAATTGACGTAACGAATTCGGAAGGAATTTTAGTAACGAATTCGTAACAAATTCGTAAAGAATTATCGTTTTCGTAACGAATTCGTAACAAATTCATAATAATTTCTTAAGGAATTGTAGCACCGAATTCGTAACGAAATGAAGCATCAAATTCGCAACGATCTCTTAATGATTTTTGTACCGTATGTAATACAAAATTAAACAACAATTTCGAATCTAAATTTAGTTAATCAATCCGCTTAAGATGCCCCAGACTATATGTTTCGTACAAATGACATGCCAAACATTACAGATCCTTTGCAACTACTATTATGGAAAATATATAAATGTGAATTTGACATGTCGTTTGTATTTGGATCTGAAAAAATTAAAATTAAAACCATCTCTAGTATCATCTGTTTTAAAGAAAAAGTTGTTTAAAACTAAATTATTTTACAAATGTCAAACTATTTAAAATGCCGCTAGGCTCATGGCCTACCAATTTTTTTTTCAACTCGAAATATTTAGAACACCTCACAATTTAAACTTGAAAATGTGATTTCCGAACTCTTTCAAATTATTCGGAAATGTTATGACATTACTGTTGCAAAATAGTTACGAATTCTTTAAGAATGCTCGAAATAGTTACGAACTAATCGGAATTCAGACAAATTCAGAAACTTTGGTTCGCTGGGATTCTTTAAAAGCGGCCGTCTTTTGTATGCACCTCCCATACAATAACATGTACAAATTTAAAAGAGGTCGAACGGAAATACCCCGATGAACTAACGGATTTCAATCATTTTTTAAATATTTCTTAGATAGTTTTAACTAACCACGCATACAAAATTTCATGAACATCTATTTTTGTACCAATTTTGTACGGGATGAACGCACTGTGTAGCGGCCAGACAGAAATATTAATTCAGTAGAACAAACATTCTGTCTGAGATGGTTATTGAACATGAGCTACCACGGTTTTTAAGCAAAGCAAACTAGCAACACAAACATTTTCTTTAAAATTAGTACATTTTTTATTTTAGGATGTTTTTGTTTTTTAATAAAAACGCTTTCTTTGGAAATTTTTGTAAAAATTAGCCGAAGTTACTGTTTTCCATTAAGCGCATTTATTTCCAAATATGATTTATTAAGACTTATTAAGAGACAAAAGACATTTTTCTCTATTCTTTTCAATAATTTTGTTTCTTTGCTCTTGCCCTATCAATAATCAGATTAATTATGAACTACATAATAACAAAAATGACTTTTTAATTAAAACACTCTCGTTTTTCAGAATGTCAAAAATTAAAATCTTTTGGAGTGATTTTATATTAAAAAAAAAAAGACAACAACGGCAAGGAAAAAGAAATAGAAGCAAAAATTCCCTGCAGTGGGTATTAAAAATTATCTTTTTAAAGTAAAAATTACCTGCTCATTAACATAATCCACAGTGGACAAGACAATGTTGAAGCAAATTCTGCTGCTGCTGCTTGTTTTGGCTTTTTAAATCAGCCATTAGTTGGTTCTGGCTGCTACTGACTTTGCTTGCCTCGACTTTGGCTGATGTTGGCTGCTCTTAAGATTGCTAAGACTGTCTGGTCTTAATGTTTCTTGATAAGCACAAACAAATCTGACAATTTTGTTTTTGTTTTTTTACCAACTGTTGTTTACTGGTGACAATTTTTCGTTTGGTTTTTTTCTTTTGTGCATATTTTCTTCACTGTGGCTTAGTTTGATTTATTTAGCGCACTTTTTTGTGTTTAAGGATTAGGTCTCTTTCTTGCTGGTGACAACACCGTGTTTGTATATGTTTGTTTTGGGTTTTTAGCTGTGGTTTTGTGTTGAAAAGGATTGTTTAAATTTTTCAATTTCAACACTTTTTTACTTGTATTTTTACTTTTTCGTTGCGTCCTTGTGCGATGTCGGTGTTTCTTAAGATTTCAATCTTTGCACATATGCATATAAGTTTGCTATAATATTTGAAAGTTTAACTTTATTTGTTATATTTTATTATTATGTTAGCTTAGCTTTGTTCTGTATTCGTCTTCGTCTTATGTATTTTTTTGCGATTATTTGCTTGCTTTTTACTGTATTATGTAAAGAAAAAAAAAATGATTTTTTGACAACAAAAACTATGCTATTAAAGTTCACACTAAGTATAAGAATGACATGATAAAGCAGAAGAAGAATAAAAAAAAACCTTATGGATCCTTCATGTTACATGAAAGCTTCTTCGCACGTATTTATTATTGGAGCCACTGGTTTTTTTCGCCTAGTTTTTTTCTGGTGCCTTCACCCAAAAATATTAATGTCGAGATGATGTGCTATATTTTGTTTGTATGTGACTGTCTGTCTGTCTGTCTTTCTTAACACGTAACTTTGTGTGTGTTTGCGTGTTGCGAGCTATGTGCACGTGTGTTGTAAATGTGTGACTGTGCAAAATGACAGCCAGCGGATGTAAACGAATATTTATTTATTTCCCCTGTTCCTTGCGCTTGTATTTGTACTTGTTTTTATGTGTGTCTTTCAGTTGCGGCTTTTTAGCTTTTAGTGTAACTTTAGAACTTTACTGTTCTTTGTTTTTCTTTAGCGTATGTGCTTCACTTGGGTGTGTGTGTGTGTGTGTGTAATGTATGTGTCTGTGCAGGAGCCAAAAATAAGTTCAGCTAAAGTTGCATAAAAGGTTATGAGTGGCAAATAGTTATTGCTGTTGTCCTTGTGGCATTTATTAATATTTCATGAGCTCACTTCAAGGACCTTAAATTTCAAAGCCTTTCACAATGAACTCGTAACCGTTTTATGCAACATCACGTCGCTACTTTTTTGAATTATATCAATTTTTTCTTTTTATATTAAATTGTTTGATTTTTTGAGCATTTATGTTAAGCTTTAATCTTGAAAGCGTAATTTCTCTCCTCTCTCCCATAAAATTATTTCTCACACTTACGTTTCTTTTTTTAAATATTGTTGTTTTTGTATATATATTATTTTGGCACCTTTATTGAAAGTTTTTATTTAAGAACGAACACCTAAAAGTATGCAACGCTTTTTGTTCGAGCTCGTTTTTGCGCAACATAAAGTTTGTTTAGTTTTTTTTTTCACTCGCTTATCTTTGCTTGATTAAGAAATCTGGCTGCGCTTTACTCGCTCACTTGTTGTTGTTCGCGAAGTTTGTGTTTTTGGTTTTACGATTTCATCCTTGCGGGCGTAAATTCAACACTGAACTGAGCTGCAAACTCGCCTAGGACATGTCTTAAATATGGCTGCTTCGTTTGCCCAGTCACGAAATGTGGCTCTGTGTACTTCGCCTGAGCTTACATTATCCTGATGTAGCGCTCTACACTAGCTCCTTTTGCTCCGAGAGCGCTTTCGGAAAGCATGCGCTTTAGCTAAAACTGCCGAATTTTGACAGTTGTTGTATTTTTTTAGTCGTGCTCCACTCCGAAAAAAAATTTGCCGCATGAAATTTTGGTATATTTATCCTTTTTATCCTAAACTCTCACTCTTTACGCTCTCTCATTCTCTCTGCTTTATCTCTATTTTATTAGTGAATAAAAATTCATCGGGCTTTCATTTTTAGGCTTGTTTATTTTTATTTCATTTTTCTATCAATTTTTTTATTTATGCCAACCAGCACCAGCAACAATTTTCTATTTTTTCAAAACCAATGTCGTCGTCGTCGTCATCGTCGTAGTCATAGTCGTTGTCCTCATTGTATGCATTCACCTGTTAGCATTGAGTCCTTGAAAAAAATGTTTACGCAAGTTTTCTAAGGCAAAACAAATTGAAAGAAAAACACAAATTTGATGCTGCTTCTCCTTCTCTCATTTTGTATATCCTATTTCTATGCGTGGTTTTTGAATGCGTTGTGATGTGGTTTTGGTTTTTCTCTCAACGCGCTAGCTTCTTCCTATTCTTCTATTTTTTCTTCTTCTCCTTTTTGTTATAGATGTTGCAGGCTAGCAAATATTTGCATAGTTCTAGCTACCGTAGTAGCTGACTTTTATGAAGAGGTTTCTTTAGTGATTTTTTAGATTTTAAAAGTTGTCTCATTGATGTTATCAAAGCTTCCATTGCAAACTAAACAAGTTTTTAAATTTCCAGCCTTGATATTTCTTGCTATAGTGGCAACTTTTGACAGTGAAAACCACAGCTGTAAATATTTTTCAATCAAGCCTTAAATATCATATATTGGGTGGTTGGAAAATAACTTTTTTCTTTCTTTTAAATGATAATGAAGAACCATTTTCTAATGGTGAATAAATATTTTATATGATACTAGTATTCCCACGCACATGTAGTCCTACTACAGAACGACTTATTGCTATATACGAATTTTCATGCTAATCGGAAAAATATGCTTTTATATATTCAACCCCACCCTTTAGATTTTTTTAAAAATATTTTATACTAGCTAACAGCTACCCGGTGTTACTTAGAAGTAATTTATGTAAACATTTTAATGTACACTTCTCTGTTAAATGTTTTTTAAGTTCTAGAATAATGAAAGACGTGTTGAATTTTAAGTTTGAGTTACCGTTAGAAAGTTGATTGAGCGGACTTTACTCCAAAAATAGTTTTGGGAAATTTAAATGTTTGGTAGTTCCACCTCTTGCGATGAGCTAATTGAATTCGAAGAAGGGGTACGAAAAAACATTTTAAAAATTAAAAATAATTTAAATATTTAATTCACCTTAAAGCTAGCAAAATTACCTTTTCAACAATATTAAAATTATAGTGGGACTCAATGGGTTCTTGAGATATGGACATTTTAAGATCTAAACAAAAATTTATATTAAAGAATATATTGAACTTTTTAACACAAAAATTTTTAATGAAATATAATAAAAACAGCGGAGTTATTTGCATCGAAAGTCAAAACTTTGATTTTCATATAATTTTTTTCTCATTCTTATCTATCGATGTCGTATGAAAAAGTTGCACTAAAAATTATTGTACTAATGTATATATCGAGCCAGCCAAGCGTGTGAAGTTAAATTTGATGAAACATGTGGTAGAAATCATTCAGTTTTTCACCGCAAAGTGAATAGTTTGTACTCACAGTACTTACTAAAGCGGCGCCATCTATCTGTGAATTTAAAACAGAGATCAAAACCAATGAAATAATTGTGCTAAACAGATGCGCATATGTTTTATTAGATTGCCATTTAGCTGAAACTGATTACATGAAAATATTAACTTTTACAGCAATCTATTCACGGTCATCTTTTCGATGAAATGGTGATATAAATACAAAATTTAAAGTACCATTGATAAAGAACTGAGTGACACAATAGTGAGAAAAAATAAAGCAAAACCGCAAAACAAATTTAACAGGTGGGGAGGCAAAAAACTAAGTAGATTACACACAGAAAAATTTTGCATAGTAAAATCATTGTGATGCATAGTTGATTTCATTTTACATGATTTCATATTTCATGGTGGCAGCAACATAGAAATTATTATAATTTCATGTAAAATCACTGTTGAATCATGTAAAAAAAAACACGCATGCACGTGTTGGCATTAATTTGCAGAGTACAATCATTAGTATTTCATGTAAAATCATTATGATTTCATGTAAAATTATTATGAAATCCAGTAAAATCATTATTGCATCATGTAGAAAGTTAATCTACACGATTTCGTGTAGAATCATTATGATTTCATGTAGAATCATTATGATGACATGTGGAATCATTATGAAATCTACACAGAAAGAAAAAGTACGTACATATAGCAAAAAACGATTACAAATATTATTATTTTTTAATTGGATATGCCCCAAACAAAAAGTTTACTATATTAACATTTAAAACGGGTTATTTATTAATGATTTAACTAATTGAAAAGGGTACCGTTAAAATATAAAAAAATAAATCTAGTTAACTATTTGTAATAATAGCACAAAAAATAACTGTATGAATTAATATGTTAATAGATAACAGATGGTGCCGTTATTAAGTTGAGTAAATACAACAATATGTTTTGTTGATTTAGTAAAATTATTCATACCTATGGTTAATAGTTAATTTCGTGTGATTAAACATATATCATATCTACACAAGCAGGAATTGCTTTAATAATTTTGATATTTAAAGCAATTAAACCAATTGTTGAAGTGAAGAAATTGCTTGATGGTTTTAGAAAAAGATTTAATAGCATAAGCAACTTCGTTTTAACAATAAATTTATTAGTTTAACCACGGAATTTATTGAAATAGTTATTTGAAATATTTAATTTAATTTAGTTAAACTAATTGCTGAAGCAAGGAAATTATTTATTATTTTAATTGAAAATCATTATTATTTTAATTGAAACGAAAGTCTTTACTGAAATAAGAAACAATTTTTTTTTAATTCATTTATTTTCTAGAAATATTATATACATGTTTCAAAAAGAAATTTCTTAGAGATTTTAAAAATATATGTTTATTTAAATAGTTTTGCAAAAATCATGTCTAAATAATGATTATTTTGTACTTTAAAGAGTTCATTCAATCGAAAAGTAAATGTATGACTTTGAGATATGAGATCAATAATAAAAAAAATATTTATGATATACTTTTGCACGCAAGCATATCTTAATTATTGTATTTTTATACTTATCAATTCATTAATAAAGTAAATATGTAGTGATTGAAATTTGAAAGAATGAAACGATTAATATAAGTCATTTAGCTTAGCTAAGAGTATTTTAAAAATTGTTTGGCAATTTTAAATGAAAAAGAATGTTACAGATAAAATTAAATCAAGCATTGCCATATTTGTGTTTGTTGTTATAATTATTATAACGAATTTAAGTCGTTAATTATCGTTGATATTTTTGTACTCTTTCGCTTAATTTATATATTGCAAAAAATTTTTGAACAAAATTATAAAACAAAGATGACTCTTCTGGATAGTTTAAATTAAAAATAAAGAAAATTTTTAAGCATATATTAGCTGCTCGGATACATCTTAAAATAGGGTACCGAATTTCATCAAAGTATACAAATATTTCTTTCACATCATTAAGTTCACCCACAATAACAAACATGGCTGTATGTTCGCTTTTTGGAGTTTGAAAATTATCGAGCTCATTTGACGTTTTCCCAATTAATATAAATGATTCTTGAGAATCACATATGGTAAAACGTTTCCTTTTTGTATCTCCAAAAGACTTGGTTATGCTTGAAGTTGTCGGTGGAAATAAATAGTGCAGAAACCAGAGAATTGAAAGATCTCTTGAATCTATAAATAAATCAATTTATATATTTACAGTTATTGTTTTGGTTGTTTTACTTGCCTCCTTTTAGACTTTCCAGTTGTTGAAGTTGAATTGAGACACCAGCGGCAATTATTTTCATCTTCATTAACTTAACTAACTTGTCCACATTTTCTTCCCATTTCGATAAAATTGTACTTGAATCCAAATACTTCAAACTAAAATAAATATCAATCTAAAAATAGCATTTCAATAGGTTTAATTTTCGCATATATCGCACCCTAACTACAATAGGAACTCAACTCAAAATTTACCTTCGTGTCGTATTTTTAAGAAATATAAAACTTATTTATCAGTGTTGGAGTGTCGCTAATTTCGAATCTGAAGTCAGAATTATAAAATTGAAGATGGTGAATAGGGTTGCCACTTAAATTTTTTTATTTTTACGAATTCATAGGACGAACATAGGTCGCTGAATCTGAATCCGTGGTCAGAATTTCAAAATTATGTATTTTTCAAATATTAGAGTTGCCACCTAAAGTTATGTATTTTGAAAAGTTTTAATTAGCATTTATTAGTGTTAGGGGGTCACTGATTTCGAATCTGAAGTCAGAATTTTAAAATTCAAAGCGCTACAAAAGCAAAAACTCCGCAATATTTATTTTGCTTTATTTGCATATAGCTTTTAAACATAAACATAAGCGCAACCCGTTGCAGGCCGAAGAGAGACTGAAACACAATGGTAGCGTTGTTGTTAAAAGAGCTCATAAATTATTTGCTTGTTAAAATAAGGTAGCAGCCCTATCCACAAAATCCAAAAATGTTGAGTTTTGCCCCTATTGTTAATAGTTAGGG
Source organism: Dichetophora obliterata (assembly GCA_963920525.1). Classification (NCBI taxonomy): domain Eukaryota; kingdom Metazoa; phylum Arthropoda; class Insecta; order Diptera; family Sciomyzidae; genus Dichetophora; species Dichetophora obliterata. The sequence continues at coordinate 186,906,646 of OY986435.1, read as the reverse complement.
TGCGATATGTATAGTTATATAGAAATAAAAATTAATGTTTTTTACTGCACTATAAAAAAGTACTTACAAAACGATAACCTGATGGTCGCCTAAATTCAGGCCCCTTTTGCAAAATCTCTTCAGTTGACCTTGACTCGGATATTGTTTCTGAGCGGTATTTGAAGCACTGTTTCCAAAAACTTGTGAAGTCCTCTGCAGTTATTTCTTCACTTTTCATCATATATACTATATGCTCTGCATTTTCTTCTGGATCTTTGAATAAATAAAGTTAGTCAATGTTAAATGAAGAAGACGGTTAGAAATCTCAGCAATCTTAGTTTGGGATTATAAAGTCGTGAGGATGTGAGTGTTCAAAAGTGAAAAATATGACATCACTTATTAATTTTACCGAATTATATTATAAAATTTCCAAATTTTTCAACTTTCTAATTTCTAATATGTCTTTTGAATGATTTAATATTTTAAAACTTTTGATAACACGTTGAATAAGTGCACACAAATCTATCATTTGATTTTAGTCCGTGTTCTATTTTTAAATGAAAAATAAATTTCTGTAGACAAACAAAACATTCCCTGCATTTAAAACACTTCATTTTGGCATAGAAAACAAAAACTTTTGGGAACAAAGTTAATTTGATCACATCAGGTTTTCCAATTCTAGAAAAAAGATTATGTTCACTTCAATATAAAAGCACAGAGAATCTAATAAATGATGGATTACTTTGCTTTTTGTTTAGATATTTACAAAAAACTAAATAATAATAATAATATGTCACGGCAGTCTTTAGCGTCAGTAAACACTCACTGTTGAAAAATGTCTTCTGCAAAAAAGCAAAATATTGCATCATTTATTAGAACTTCCTAATTTTTATTGCAGTTTATGAAACATTTAATACGTATTATGTTTTTAAAAGAGTAAATTAATTGTTTACTTACCAAATAGTTCACTATAATTTACTTAATTTCACACTTTTAATAATTATTGACAATCACTTAAGCTTAGCTGCAGCTGCAAACTAAATGAGATGCTCTACAAGAATGAAAGAAGAAAGCGTGATCAAATGAAACAGTGTTACCGCATTAATTTAATATTTGAAGTGTTGCGTCTTTGAATGGGGGTTTGACGATGATTGTTGAACTTTATTGAAATATAATATGGCAATAAGTTAAGCTGAGTTCAAACATAATAACGTACATGTTTTATGTTGAAATTACCAATTTAATTTTAAAGAAAGACAAAATTAATGATTTATTTTCTACAACGGAATACTATGAAATCTCAGGTTGAACAATAATTGTAACAGTACAATTATTAAATAATATTTTGAAGGGCATTTTTTTTGTTACTTATTTTTTAGGATTTAGGTGATAACATTACTAATAGATAACAAAACACATTAGGTCTGTTCGCGTACTCGATTCAAGTAACTTGAAGTTGCTTGAAAAGCTTTTTTTACATGTAAAATAATACATAGTTGTATTACATAGTATATTTATACAACATCAAAACATGGTAATGAAATACTAAAATATGTGATTTGATAACCGATTTATAAAAAACTAAAACTAATAAGTAAACATGTTCATTAGTAACCGCCGATATGATGTAGATTTATTCTGGACTTTTCTGCAAATTGGTAGTTTATAGTTGGTGTAAATACACGATTAATGGTTTTTTGAAAACATTCATGACATTCAGTATAAGAGTTTTCGTAAAATATAACTTAATCAATAATGCAAATATAATCTTATCTTAGGGCATAGAAGTTATGCCTTATGCAAACTACTTTTCTACTAACTACTTTAGGGCACTGAAAAGTTTACGCATAAGACAATATATTTTACGGACATAGTGGTTATAGTGTCTTCACGCACCTTATTTAATCATGGGTGTTCAATACTTTAATATGTTATTTTAAAGTTTTGTATCGGTGGCATATCATGTTTTTTGCCATTATTCCGTCGATTGTGTTTAAAGTCAGTTTAAAACATTAACAATCTAAGAATAAAATGACTCGTTGCGAAATACGAAAAAGGGATTTTAAAAATCACAAATTGACAACACTCTTTAATTCGTTGATTCCATTTATCAAAAATGAAGAACAAAGAAAAATTCGGTATACGTTACAGAAGTAACGGAACTTTGAAAACTTTTTGCTAAATCAATTAAAAGTTTAGCTTCTTTGATCAATATGGTTTCGAAAATCACGCCTTTTTCGTTTTTCTTCAAAAAAAAAAAAAAAGAGATGAAAACAAACACAAAAAAAAATTAAAGTAAACCTTTTAATTAAATGTTTTCTTGATATAATGAACACATTAATAGATAAAATTGTGATAACGGTACCATCTTTTATTAGTTAATCACTTTGCTGAATTGAAATAAAATGTTGCGATGTATACAAATTAGTTATTAAAAATATTTTAATAAAGACTATGATTCATTGCATTAACACAGTTTATGAAATGTACGAAAGACTTACTTTATATGACGAAACAGTTGACTTAACTAGCAACCAGACCATAATTATTTTTTTAACTGTATTGACAAACAATTTTTTGGCGTTTGATTGAAAATCAAAATTTTTTTCACTTAACTAACAAATTTCGTTGCTTATCCTATTAACAATGCTTGGTTAATGTCATTTGCTATATATACAATCAATATTTCTTTCTGTGTAGTAAAATCATTATTGCATAATGTAAAAAAAAATTTGGAGTTCTGAAGAAGTTCCGTTGTTTCTAGCACATTAGAAGTTTTATCGCGAGAAGTAGCTTCGTTAAAAATTAATATAGTTTGTAATAGCTGAAAAAGTTAAACAAGTGAAATGAAAATTAAATACCAGTGGAAGTAGTCGAATCCATAAACTCCGACGCAGATGAACAAGGTAATGTAATATGAGACTTATGTTGCTATAACAAAATAATATCAAAATGCTGTATTACTTTTCAATAGATACAGAAGCTTCAGTTGACAAGGAAAGTTTAAGGTACTTATCTAAGGAAGATAAACTGAAAGCTATATCACCCATAGGACTTCTTGCACGTTATCGAGAAAAATTATTTAGTTAGAAAAAAAGTGAGGTATTTTTTGTAATTATAAGTCGTGTTTTTTTATAATTTTCAATAAAAAAAAACTAAATCAAACCAACTTGAAGTTCTTTTTGTTTCAAACTAAGGTAAGGATTCAGCTGCGTTTCATAATGATTTCATGATGATTCACATGACCATCATAATGATTTTACATGATTTCATAATCATAGCATGATAATGATTCAACATGACCATCATAATGACTACATGATTTCATAATGATTCAACATGACCATCATAATGATTTAACATGATTTCATAATGATTCAACATGAAAATTTGTTGCGATTTTGAAATGTGACATGAAAATCACAATGATTTTACTATAAATCTCTATGAAGCAAAATCATAGGGGAAACATGTTAAATCATTATGTTTCTAGTTGATTTTACAATGATTTTTTTCTGTGTGTACTAAAAGGAAGATTTTATATAAACCAAAATGTTTGTAATTACTCTTGACACACAACTGCATTCTTAGAGAGAAATGGGGGCGTATTTATAAAATATAGAAGAGATATAGATATAGAGCAGGGACCGTAACGGTTATGATTTTTTTCAAAAAGTTACCAGATAATCGTTGTTTTTTGACTGATTTCATTTCGATCAAAAAAAAAAAAAGTTAAAATTTGACTTTTATGTTTCCGATCAAAAATAGAGATTAAAAATTTGACAAATCTATTTCTCATTAACTAAATAATTAATTGAGTAAATTTTTTATTCTTTTATACCTATATTCGTAATATTTTTGCACAGAGATAAAAACATTGCTATCGATCTTCATATCGCCTAATTGCTTATCATTGCACTTTCTGTTTTCATTTATTTCGCAAATGACTAGAACAGCGACTGTAAGAAGATGATATAGGAATTAAAATATGACTCTTACTTTTGATTGAAAAAAATTAAACTAAATTTTAACTGCTATTTTTGATCGAAAAAATAAAAATCAAATTTTAACTCTTATATATGATCAAAAAAATTAAAGTCAAATTTTAACTTTTTTTTTTGACCAAAAAAATTAAAGTCAAAGATCAACTTTTATATTTGATCAAAAAAATTAAAGTCAAATGCTAACTTTTGTTTTTGATCGAAATAAAATTGGTCAAAAAAATAACGATTACTTATTGACTTCATTAAAAAAATCGGAAAAATTTAAATAAGTAAAATTTTCTTGAAATCATTAATGATTATTATTCCTTAGCTAACAAGCATCACATTGCTATATTCAAATATCGAATAGACTTACTCTTTCCATTTGACTTTTTGAATGGAAATTTCGAAAATAACTGTTATTTTCGCTCCTAATATTGATTGATTTTGATTTAGTTGGCTTATTGGGCTGTCGAAGGCGGCTTTGTAGTCGACAAAAAGATGGTGTGTGTCGACGGTAATTAGCACAGATAGTGGGATCGCCTTTCTTGTGGATTGGGCAGAGCACACTGAGATTCCAATCGTTCGGAATGCATTCTTCCGAAAATATTCTGCATAGAAGCTCGTGAATGCATTTAAGTAGAGCTTCGCCTCCGTTCTTAAACAGCTCAGCAGGTAAGCCATCAGCTCCCGCGGCTTTGTTATTTTTAAGACAAGCTATAGCTGTCAGAACTTCATCATAGTCGGGCAGCGGAACCTCGAAGTTGTCATCTGAAATTGGGGTTTCCGGAATATCATCTCTATTGGCGGGATTGTTGTCAGCGTCGCCATTTAGAGGCTTAGAGAAGTACTCCCTCCATAATGTCAGTGTACTCTGGACATCTGTCACTAGATTCCCGTTTTTATCCTTGCAGGAAGAGGCCCCGGTTTTAAAACCATCGGCAAGGCGTCTTATTTTTTCGAAAAATTTTCGGGCCTCATTCCTGTCACCATACATCTCAATCTTCTCTTGCCCGCGCTTATCTGCCTCTCTTTTTTTCCGCCTGAAAATACATCTCTCTTCCCTCCTCTTTTCTTTGTATCGCTCCTTAGCAGCGCGCGTTACAACCGACTGCAGCGTGGCTTTGTAGGCGGCGTCTTTCTCTGCAGTGGCGTCGCGACACTCCTGGTCGTACCACTGGTTTTGGCGAGGGCGGTGGTAGCCAATCAGCTCTTCAGCTGTCGCACGCATGGAGTTGGAAATGTGTGTCCACTGCGCGCATATATCATCGATTGAAGGAGTGCTTTGAAGCAGGAGTGAGAGTCGAGTGGCGAAAGCATCGGCTGTCTGTTTCGATTGCAGCTTGTCGACGTCTAGCTTTCTCTGTGTAGGGTTGCGTGTATTCTTAGCTGCGCACAGACGTGTACGGATCTTGGCTGCAACAAGATAGTGATCCGAGTCAATGTTTGCACTACGGATCGTGCGTACATCCAATACACTGGAAGAGTGCCTTCCGTCGATCAAAACGTGATCAATTTGATTTTTTGTTTTTTGATCAGGGGACATCCAGGTGGCTTTGTGAATATTGAGATGCTTGAATCTAGTGCTACTTACGACCATGTTTCGTGCTGCGGCGAAATCAATCAGCCTCATTCCGTTATCGGAGGTGTTGTCGTGGAGGCTGAACTTTCCGACTGTTGGACCAAAAATATTTTCCTTGCCCACCTTAGCGTTGAAGTCACCAAGCACGATTTTTACTTCGTGATGGGGGCAGCGCTCGTAAGCATTTTCAAGGCGCTCGTAGAAAATTTCCTTGATCTCATCGTCCTTGTCTTCTGTCGGAGCGTGCGCACATATTAGGCTTATAGTTGGCTTATATAAAAAGTTGAAAAACCAAAGAAATAAGTTTTTGAAATTGTTCAGGGCTACCAATGAGCCAACATATAAGGAAAAATATCTACATTTCATGCGTGAATTTAATTTCCTTAATAAATTTTTATATAAGCAATACATCTTGCAATTTGAAACAAATATTAAAAAAAATCCTAAATCTTTTTGGAATTTTATACAGTCCAAAAGAGGGAGATCGCAAATTCCTTCTTCAGTGTTTTTTAATGATCAGTGTTCAACTAACTTACAAGACACTGTAAATATGTTTGCCGATTTTTTCAAGTCAAACTTTGCCGTTGACAATAATAATTATATTGGAAATGCCGTGGAATCTGTTGATGCTTTTACAGATATAGGTACTTTTTCTGTTTCCGTTAACGACGTACTTGAGGCCATCCAGAGTATGAAAGAATCATGTAAGGATGATATTGATGGTTTTGCCACAATAATATTCTTAAAATGTTCACATGCTTTAGCGGTCCCACTTTGTGACATCTTTAATAAGTCCCTATCTGAAGGTAATTTCATTAAGATCTGGAAAATTGCCTCTATAACCCCCATTTTTAAGTCCGGAAATAAAAGCAATGTTGCTAACTATAGGCCAATCTCTAAATTATCTAATGCCTCGAAAATTTTCGAAAGCGTCATAAAAGTTAAACTAAGTTTCTTGATCAAACGTTATATTTGTCCGGAACAACATGGCTTTATTGCTGGTCGGTCAACAGTGTCAAATTTAATCCTTTTCTCTGAGTACTGTGTATCCGCGTTTGGGATGGGTCATCAAGTCGACGTGATCTATACCGACTTCGCAAAAGCATTTGACAGAGTATCTCATAAACTGTTGCTCTTAAAATTATCAAAAATGGGATTTCATTCCTCATTTTTGGCTTGGATTAAGTCTTATTTGCAAGAAAGGATATGTTTTGTCAGTATTAATAATGTTAAATCCTCTCAATTTATAGCTTCTTCAGGCGTTCCGCAGGGTAGTATCCTTGGACCCTTGTTTTTTATACTTTTTATCAATGATATTTCCAAATGCATTTTTAAATCTCGTTTTTTACTGTATGCGGATGACCTAAAACTTTTTCAGAAAATTTCGTGCTCTACAGATGTTATTGAACTACAAGCGGATATTTCAAGAGTTTTAACTTGGAGTCAAACTAATGGTCTAACGTTAAACTTCGGTAAATGTTATCATGTTACTTTCTCTAAACTCACTCTCAATACATTGAGCAGTTCCTACTTTTTCTATAATTCAATAATCCAATCCGCCGATAATTATCGCGATCTGGGTGTTATTTTTGATGCGAAATTTACATTTATTGACCATGTAAATTTTCTCATTCCTAAGGCTTACTCGTTGCTGGCATTTATACGTAGAAATAGTAGTGAGTTTTCCGATCCACATACCTTAAGTATGTTATTTAATGCTTTTGTAAGATCTAGACTTGAGTATGCTTCCATTATTTGGTCTCCATTTTATGCTTCTACCTCTTTCAGACTTGAAAAAATACAAAAGAATTTTACCAGATTTGTACTGCGATCAATAAATTTTCATGATCCGTTGCCACCTTATAGTACGCGCCTGTTGCTTCTAGGACTTAAATCTCTTGACTCAAGACGAAAGATTTCTTCACTGTTATTCATACATGATATAGTTTCTGGCATTATTGACTGCAATTCTCTTTTAGAGCTTATTTCTTTCAATATTCCGCTAAGATATTTAAGAAATTCAAAACTGTTTTATTTAAAACATTGTAGAACTAATTATGCCTTAAATGAGCCCATTATGAGAGCTTTGACTCTTTTTAATGAATTATGTATTTCACATGAAATTGACTTATATGTTCCCAAACATGTTTTTAAAAACTTAATTCATAATGTTCTTTAACATAAGCCTATTATTATTTCTTATACCATTTTACTTATTTATACCTGTAACTGTATAACTTATTTTTTTATATATTATTTTAATCCTAGTCTGTAAAGATTTCTGTATCTAAAGACTTTATGAAATAAACTAAACTAAACTAAACTTTATATTGAAAAATCTAACCTTGATGCGGATTATGGCAAGTCGTTTGTTCACAGATGTGAATCGCTGGAGGTGGGGCCGTAGTCTCTTGCCAACTACAAATCCGCATTCAAACTCGTGCTTTTCCGCATGGCCGCTGTAGTAGATATCACAGGGTGCATGCCGAATGAAACCCTGTCCCTTCCATCGCACTTCTTGGATAGCAGTGATATCAGCTTTATATCTTTCCAAGACATCAGTCAGTTGGATAGAGGCACCTTCCCGATTAAGGGTTCAGACATTCCAGGTGCATATCCGTAAATCATTATCAGTTTTTCGTTTGCGGTAGTCGTCATCAGATTTGGGGATAATTTTTCTTCTTTTCTTATTTGCTTTCATTGAAATGGGTTTTTACGGGTGGGCTTCAAACCCAACGCACAACCTATTTTAAGCCTAGGGGGCCCGCCGCTCAGATTATCCGCCAAACTAACGGTTGTCAGTTTTGACGTTGCCCAGGAAACACCACGTGGAGGTTTGAGTCGACTAGAGGCGATTTCACAAAGATTATGCTGGCCTCGCCAGGTTGAGACAGTCAGACATGTTACATTGTTCCATCGCCCCCAGTTTCCCTCCTTATATAGAGAATTTTAAAACAAAACTCAGTTTTATTTATAGTCTGGTATAAAAAAATAGATTTTTAACCATAATTTTTTGATTGGAAAGAGATTTTGAGGTAATTTTTTCCCATATCTAATTTTTAAGACTTGACTTTTTTAAAAAAAATATAAAAACTACATTTTGGAAAAAAAATTTCGCTTGTTGTTTTGCTGACAAAAACAGTAAAATAATTTTTGCGCTTAACTGGAAGAATTTTTGCAAATAAATGCTATGTCAAATGACAGGTAGCCACGTGTACAATTTATAATTGATTTTATTCGTGAAACAAAAACGATGTTGTAGTAATTTTTTGAGTAAAAAGTCAATATTTTCTACCTTTTTTGACATGATCATAAAACATGTATACACTGACTTAACGGTACAGTTCATCCTATTCTTGTGAAATGCTTGTATTGAACTTTTGAACAAAAAAAATTTGAATGAAATACGTATATTAATGGACAGCGGAGATATTTGCATCGAAAGATCAAGCTTTGATTTTCATGTCGTTTTTTGAAAAAATCGTTATGAAAAAATCGTTGTATTGAAAATTTCACTAATTTTGAATATATGAGAGTGTTTTTGATGTCAAAAAACCAAAAAATTTTTAGAATTAAACACACAAAAATCTTCGATACTAAAAAATTTTATAATAACAAAATTACCGTTAAATAATACCTAATTAAATGAAAAAATGGGTGCTGTGTGTTTGTCCGCCTCTGTATAAGTGGCTGCGGAGGTATTTTAACTATATTGCAAAACAATTTTGATTCGAATGCGTTTGGTAAACTCCTGATTTAACCCTTCGTTACATGACTTTTTCTTTCTGTGCATACAAATTTTTTGACGGGTTAAATATTACTTTTTATTTTACAGGTTCGATATGAAATTATATGCTTTTAATAACTTAAACTAAGAGATAATTTCAAATATTTTATATATTCAATAAAAAGAAATAACTTAAATGCACCTTCATCTATAACTAAGACAATTTTTAAAACAGGATAGTAAAAATATATATGAAATATCACATTTATCTGTAAGGATTTTTGCAATTTCATTGCTATTTATTAGATACAAAAAGTATTTATTATAAAATCGTTTCTAATCGTTTCTAATCGAAGGGCAATTTCTAACTTGATTAAAACATAGTCTTTTCTGACATTTTGAGTAACTAACATGACTATATTCATTCCACCCTGTTAATTGGCATGAAAAACTTTTGTTGTTCCATTGTGGGCAGTGATTAAAATGGTCTAACCGAACTTCTGTCTGAGGCTGTGGGAAACTTCTCTAATGTTTTGTCTATTGCTCAAGGTTTTTTGATAATTCGGAAGGTCTTCCTCGTTTTTCGGAAAGTTTTTCAACTTTGCAAAGCCTTTCTGCCACTTGGAAACGAAAATTGACTAAGGTTATGTTTCCTTGATTACCGCTTTGTTGTTCTGAACGCTTGGCCAATAGCCATGCAGTTTCTAATGTGGTATCTATCAAATGATAAAAAATCTCATACACAACTCTTTTTGGGCGTATTTTTATCTTGTAGCGTCCAATAAATTAGTCTAACAAATCGACTCCTCCATTAATTCATCGTATTGCGAAATAATAATCGGACAATCAGTGGATATGTTTTTACAAAATTGGTTGTCAAGTCGTTCAGATATGATCTCAGGACTTGTACGACAGTAGTTTGACATCAAATTAACAATTTTATTTCCTATTTATGAAACCAAATATACTTAAAAATAATTCTGGGTTGTTGCATATTCCACAGACACTCCTCGAGATTTCTTTATTAATATTGGAACACTCTGTAGTTTTGAGTTCGAAAATCTATTCCGACGGAGTGACCTTTTGACTAGTTCAGTCGTTAGTGGTGGTGTTGTATAATAATTATCCTAGAGTTGTATAATAACTTATATTTTGTGGAGCATTACTTTTAGTCAACGAAAAGGCAATTTTCATATTGAATCGACTTGAATTGTTTCTGAAAAATCTTAACTAGCAGTCAACCTTTAAAAGGCCGGTCAAAATTTTTTTAAATTGATTGACTAACATTGTCTCCTCTATTAGAGTGCATAATATCTATTATTGAGTATTTGAATAACAGACCTTTTAATGTACAGTGTTGCACAAAACAATAGCAACAAAATAAGTGCGCTGCAACAAAATCGTGTAACTTTTTTAATATTGGGGACACACAAAAATGATTGTAGGAATCAAAGCATATATTCATACATCATTCGGACACTTGATTAAAATATCCATCACAGCACTGTTTGAAGACGAGCCGTTGAGAACGATTAAAGAAGTTACAGACCGGAGAAACCTTTGCTTACAGCTAAGCATAAAAAACAAGGTGAGGTGTTACAATTTAAACAATTCTGTCTGAAATTGTGACAACAAGTTGCAATTTATTGTTTTTTAGACTTAGTCTTGTAAAAGAGCACCTAAATTGGACCGTTCAAAAATCGAAAACCGTTTTTTTAGCGTTGAATCAAAGTTTAACTTTATTAATTCAGATGTGCACGGTACGGCGCCACCCAGGTACACGACTTGAAGCCCGAAACTGCAAAATAAATTTTAAGCACGGAGGCGGTGGCATTATGGTCTGCACTTGTTTTTCCTATAATGAAGTTGCACCATTTAAAAAAATCGATGAAATTGTGGATCGATTTGTATATAATGTCATTTTAGAAAGCAAGATGCAACCACATTCAGAATGGAATATGTCGCTTCAGTGAACGTTTCAGCCTGATAATGACCCGAAGCATACTTCAAAGCTCATCAAAGATTACATTAGAGGCAATGGGATTCAAGTCCTTGATTGGCCGGCACAGTCACAATGACTTGAATCCCATTGAAAATCTTTTTTGGATTTTGAAGGTAAAAGTTTTTGGTCAAAGGTTTTCCAATAAAACTGCACTGTATGAAGCCCTGAAACTTAATTGGGAACATTTACCTAATGCCAACATATCTTATTTAATAGAGTCGATGCCGCTCAGATGTGCAGCAGTTATCAAGAATAATGAATCTTACACCAAATATTAGTTAAGTTGCTTTTGTTTTGCTCTCAGACAAACTGAATGCAGTTACATTAATTTTAAATTTAATAAAAAAAACAAAAACAAATTTGAATATGATTTGTTTTTAATATGATATATGAATATATGCTTGGGTTGCTATAATAATTTTGTGTGTCCCTAATACATATTTAAAAAGATACACGAGTTCGTAACAGCGTACTGATTTTGTTGCTATTGTTTTGCGCAACACTGTATATGCTAATAAATTGTCTTAAATCTGACATGTCAGTATTAGATGGATGGTCTGGTTTTCTTATATGTGGAATAAAATATTTTTCTTTCCAAATAGTGAGCGCGTACTCCTCTTTTAATATAACGATATTTGAAATATCTTCTTCAACTTCAGAATGTTTTTCTTATGTACTTTCTGTACGATTTATCCTGACGTTTACGTTATTATCTTCACTATCATTATCTTCACTTAATTCATCCTCGCTGTTTTCCCATGAATCAACATTTTTTTGGAATTTTATCGTCAGTAGCGCCCTACAATGCATGGAATTACATATCTGCAATATAACCTCATATCTGCAATGTAACTTTAAAACGTCTCAAATGCATGATATTGCATATTTGCAATTAAGCCATTTATTTTATGAAATTCAAGTTATATTGCACAAACAAAATGTTAAGCTTAAAGAAAATTAACTTATATTATAGAATATTACCTACATTTGAACGTGTTTTTAATATTTCTTTTGTAATTTTTAAAAATATTCACTTATTCACTACGTGCAAGAAAGACTTTGTTCGACTCAATATTTCGGACAAACTAAATCACCAATTTGACAAAAAGAGGCAACAACTAATAGAAAATGTCTAAATATTTTTTTTAAATACTCCGTTATGAATATTAACGGAGTGTGTACACCACATCTCTAAGGCTGCCCGCATAGTAGGCGCCGAAGCAGGTAGGCAGGCAGGCGCAGACAGCAACCCGCTCCACAAATAACCACCGCAGAGTGAATGCGAGAAGCAGATCAGATCAGTGCTACATAGTTTGTTATTGTTTTGCTTTTTTTCGCATTTCTTTTGTTATGAATGCTTCTCCACGAAAAAACATTTAACGTGGATTTACTGACAACCTTCAGCATGTTTTGAAACAATTTTGTCGATTTTGTCGAAACATTTTTTTATAATATTATTATAATAATAGGAAACAAACTTACTTGGTGTTTTCGTAATCTTAGCAATGCTTTCCCATAGTTTTTCTACTATGATACGGTTGTGGTAGCTTTTGTTGCTTTGATCCCACAACGCTGGGCGCGCACAAACTTCACCTAAAGTGCTTCTATGTCAACATCCATTTTCAAACTAAAATGTTTGCTTTCTTGGACAAATTTGTCTATAATTATCTGACAAAGGACTGAAATTTCGCAAGAATTGAGAAAGAAAATTTTTCAATCAGTTTTGTTGTGCTTATTGAAAAACCAAAAAAATAAGAGTAAATTGCACGAATTTGTCAACAAAAAAAAAACACTACTTTCACTCTATCATGTGCGTCGACTCAGCCGCTGCTGTTGTTTGTATGTGTATTTCGACGAATTTATTCTGTTCTAGCTGTTTTTTTGTTTTGATTCTTTTTTCACTCAAAAGATGATGAAAACAATATCAAAACAGTCCTTTGAGTTCTGATTCCACAAAATGAGTATTAAATGCGAACAACAATGCATTAAAAGGATTATTTTCCATCTGTTTTACATGTCCAACAATTGGTAATTTCATCAACCCATAATTTTCGTTGTTTCAGTTATTCAAAATTTATCACCAATAACAACAACAGCATAGATGCACAAGAACAAAAACAATCTTCACACTCATTGCTATGTTGTGTTTGCATGGTGTTGTTTTTGTGTGTTTATTATAATATATACACATGCGCTGATGCTTATTATGTTTGTGAGTGTGTTTCGTCCAACGAAAAAATAATAAACGCAAAATGCATCTAATATAAATTTTTCCTTGCGTTAAAACTGCGTTTAAAAAAAAATTGCCCATCAATTTTTAACAAAAATTAAACAAACACGCAAAATCAGCTGCGAGAAACCAAGGCAAAACACTTTTTTCGCTGTACTTGCTTTGGTCTGCCTGCCGTCACTATATGGACTTCGAGCAGATTTATATGAATCTGTATAAAGCCACTTTTGTCGCACTGGTGCCTGTCTGCCTGCCTGCCTGCTTCAGCGCTTACTATGCGGGCAGCCTAAGAAGTCAACATTGCATATGTGCAACCCCATGCAACGAAGGGTAAAAAAGATAACTTATTTTGGTAGCGAAAAAACATTTTAAAAACACTTTCACTTTAAACGCCATAATTTGAGAATAAAATAAATTAAAGCGAAAAAATAAAATATTTTAACTGGCGCTGCCAAAAATACGCACGCTCATTATTGTACAGCCAAGTGTGCTATACGGTTACGTTTCGAATTCGAGATGGACTAATTTCTTCGTATTTTTATCCGAAACTGATCCTTTTTCGTAAGAAATTGCTCTCATGCGAATTTCTATTTACACTTTTTCGGACTTGTCTCGGACTATTTCCTTTTCGAGTCAAGACGGAGTTTTTTTGAAATAATGCTAATTCGCAACGGACTCGCCTGGTTTTAAATGATAAGGACTCAAAACGGAACATTAAGGTTTATTCTAGATTCAAAATATTTTTTTTAATTTTTTATGTTATAATTTTTGTTTTTAAATTCTAACATATTAGATTCTTAATAAATGTAATTAATGAAAATAAATTATAAATATTTTTTATTCCTGATTTTTCGTTTTATTGGCTTTGCGATCAAGCACATAATAAAAAAACTTTTTCGCCAAGTCCTCCACTGTCGCCGCTAGCTGGTTTAGGTGCTTTCCTTGAAATGCACCCAAGTAAAAAATTAAAAATGTCTTAAGTACGGCATTTTAAATAAAAATTAGTACATAATTGTATTGCGCATCTCTTATCCATTGAAAATAAAAGTAAAGATTTCATAAAAACTTAAAAATGTATTTTTTATTAACGTTCTGACCATTATTTTGACAGACTTGTAACGGCCCTGCAGGACTTTCACCTAACTTTAAGGTGATTACAAACTACTTTCAAAACAAACCACAAGTGGTTGAGTAGTCAACATTTTCTTCGAAAATAACTAGTGACTTTCTCTATGAAATGGCCGCAAAATCACCAGTACTCACAACGTACGATATGACAGATTGACTAGTTTATGTATGGTCCTTTTGCAACTAATTAATAGTTAGTCTATAGAAAATGAGCTTATATCTGGTTACTTTCATTCTACTTACTAGTGAGGAGTAAAACGACTACATTGTAAATGGTTTTTTATAAACTAGCTTCTAGTTAAAATAAAAAATATTTAGCCATACCAAAAAATATTTTAAAGTCGACTCAAAATTTAGTGTGACTTGTTTTTAATAAAACTACAAAAACAATGTGAGAAAAGTCAAGTCAACATTAAAATATTTGTTGGTTAGTCTGATTGATTTTTATCTGGCTATATTCCAACCAGTTGAAAATTTTTATTAAACAAAACAAATAATTTTATTACATTTAATGCTAAAACATGAGTTTTTCAGTCTATAATAACGTTTAAAAATGATAAATATTTAGTAATGTGAGTTAAAAAAAAAAAGTAAAACATGAGATTTTTAATCTTCAATAAAGTGATAAATATTCAGTGAAGTGTGAAAAGAGTTAAATTCCATTGAAAAAAACATATAACTTCAAAATTTATAGAAACCAGACAAAAGAGTCAAAGTGAATGACGCGATTGATGGAGTTAACAAAAAAGCCTGTGTAAGCTCTCTGAACTACTTATGTATTTAAAATCAATTAAATCAAAAATTAAAAAATAATTCAAAACACAGGTAGGATACACAATTTTGGACTAGGAAAGTGGATATTGATTTCCTTTCGATTTTTGTGTGCTTTGTGTGCTAAATCCATGTTCGTAGCCAGTTCTCCTTATCTGGTCGGGTTTTTTAGTTATAGAATTGAAAAACTAGGAACATTTCAAAAAGAACTATTTCATTTGATCCTAAAATCAGGAAAATTTTTAACTGCAAAATGTTTAAAATATTTAAGCATATTAAATTTGATCTTTTAGGGGAGCACTGGCTACGGACTTGGATTAAGTCCGAAAAACTAATTTTAAGACTAACTAAGAAGAAACTAATTTTTCAGCAATTTTTTGGTTTTTTACAAATACATCGTGGAAATGTCTCTTCTTCACTGTTTGTACTGCGATTCGCAGTAACTTTTCGGGATCAATGGATTCTAAAAAAACCATTATTTTAATTAAATTAAAACATAAACAAAAAATTACCCTTTAGAGCATCATAAAATCCGACAAAATCCTTGAGACGTGTTTTGCCATGCGTACCATCTACGTTGACATCTAACAGCACTTGTGATGACAAAACTGATGTTATAGTCTTATTTAAATTCCCGCGTAGCAACGTCTTCATGGCATTTATCTGAATAATTTAGGTATAAGGGAGGTTGTAAATACTAAAATCAATAAGTAGTTCAGAGATCTTACAAAAGCTTTTTTGTTAACTCTATTAATCGCGTCATTCACATTGCCTATTTCGTCTACAGATTTGATGGGAAACGAACTTCTTGTTTTTTCTATTGCATTATCTTGCATGAGTAATTTCACAAGCAAAATTTCTTGCTTTGTGAGAGTTTCCATAATTATTTTATTTTGTCCTTTAATTGTATCTGAAAAATAAGAAAAATTAGAAAATTGAAATAAAAGAAATTATATAGTTATTCAAAAAGTATTTTAAATTTAAAAAGTTTGCAGATGTAAGTTGTAAGTTTTATTTTTTGTGATAAAAAAGCTGTTTCAATTGTAAGTGGATATCCATATTTCAATTACCTTTTATGGCATGAATATTTTGAGTGTTTTCTGATTTACTCGCAGTAAGTTCATCAATTATTGTTTGATTTTGGTTTTTTATTTGGTTTAGCTCCGTCTGTAGGGTTCGGCATTTATAGCATTGATTCGAGTCTGAAAAATATAAGAAAGAGTTTAATTTTTAAAACCCTTAAAAAACAAATTTTACAACAACTCACCACTTACTGAATCGTCGGTATTTGATGGAATCAAACGTAGAATGCCCCTCTTTTTACTCATTTTCCTGATGATGAAGAAGTGGTAGAACAAGAATTTTATTTTTATATAGAAGACTCATTAGTTTACAGAATACTTCTTTAAAATCGAATTTTTCTATTATTTCTGAAGGCTCTTTATCAACTACAGATATTCCGAGTGATGACTTCGAATCAATCGGTACATTGAAGAAACTGCGAGCATTTAACAATTTTTTTCCAAATATTTTCGGATTAGTACCGCTTTCAAAACCAACAATTTCAAATGGTTTGTATGACGAAATGCAGCAGTAATTATCAGGGTACTTCGTGCTTAAATAGAAATCTTTAAATTGAATGCATGAACTGCCATTTATTAAATTCCTAACTTTTCCTATAATATTTCGGTTATCTCTTATGATAAAGCTTTCATTTTGGACTTTATAAGCAATTTTCTGTAATATTTGTGTGGGTTTCTTTACATATTTTTTTAAAAGTTGGAGGTAATTTTCGAAGCCATTTTTTCGAGCATTCCTTGTGCATTACCTACATTCTCTCTTGCATTTCTTGGACAAGACAAAAGTCTGCATGCACAGTGAATCAGCAAAAACTGACTATATACATCATCATGAACTTTATCCTTTAACACTACTAGTCCCGTGTAAAGGAGAAATTGGCGAAATTCTGTTGCCTTCCAATGAAGAATTTCGTCTAATTTTCGTGGACGACGAACAAACTCCTTGGGAATGCATCGCTGAAGTGAAACAAGTTGTCTGGAAATACTGGCTTTGTCGTTCTTACTAACTTTGAACTCAGTTTTATCATGAATTAATCGCAAAAGGAATTTTCGCATTACGCCGAGATCTACCAAATGCATTGGATCTAGCGGAATATGACTTATCATTTTGAAATTTATAGTTTCAAGTGGGCTTTTGGATGTTTTAAATCTGTTATGATGAGATGGATATTTTCTTGAATCAAAATCTTCGTTTGAAATCAGATCACCAGATTGAATAGAGTAGGTTAAAGTATTGTTTATTTTTCTTCCAACCTGCGTACACTTGGAGCATCCATGAGCTGAGGTGTGATGGGGAGTACCACAGACGAATGCCTTTGCAGGGGTATCACAGATTAGTGCTCCAACTTTTAGTGCAATTGTCTTATTTCCAATGGTTATACCATTTTCAGTGATATGCTTTATTTCGTTAATGATTTCATGAAGAAAATCTTCAATGCGCTCTGGCTTCTTTGTGCCCATATAAACACCAACGGGAAAAATAGATAAACAATTTATATTGACGACTTTGAACAGTAGGGGCCACAATTGTATTTTTGAACTTTTAAAGAGTGGAAGACCATCAATGTTTATGTAAACAACCACATCTTCAAGCTCTGAAAGCGAACTTACATTATTCTCAAATTGCTCGGAAAGCGAACTTACAATTTTCGCAAATTGCTTTGCAAAGCCAAAGTGGACATATGTTCCCGGTGGAACATCCTTAAAGACAACCGGCTCTCTGCTTGGCAAAAATGCCTTTGCACTCCTAGGCAAATTTAAATCTTCCTCATTTAGAATACCTAGAAGTTGCTCGAAGCCACTTCTTGGGGGTCTATTCTGTAGAAACCATTCCCCAATCTTCTGGCGCAAACTTATTTTTTCAATGGGGCAACTGTCTTCTGCAGCCATTCCTAGGTTTTCACTGTGATCGTTGGTTTCAACATGATCCACTACAAAAGGTACACTAGAAGATTCCCCAGATGCAGTTGCATCTTGGGACTCAGAGTTTGCTGCCAACAACTTTTCCACATATTCATTTTTTCTTTTACTTATTAGTCTTCGCACATTTCTACCACTATAACCTTTCACTTTTGGCATGATTTCAACACTTACTGTTTATTTTTCTTTATTTTAATATTTTATTGTATCGAATTTGCAGTTTATTATATTTTTAACGAAATATTTTACATATACACGGAATGGCGAATGCTTGCAATTTCCACATGGTTGCACGTAAATCAATTTTGCTGTGCCATTTCTTACTACTTTTTTGCTTTTAAAAAAAACGTAAACTTTTTGCTCAAATAATAGTAGGTAAGTATTTCACTTTTCCAATGAAACTTATAGCGCATTATTTTTTTATTATTCATTATTTTCTTATTATGTCTATATATATAAAAAGCAAAATGATGTGTGTCTACCCGTGTGTGTGTGATGCCTATAGACTCAAAACTACTGAACCTATTGAGCTGACATTTTGAAAGTCGATTTGTTTCAGGTAGGAGATGGTTTAAGAAAATATATTTTGCCACACCCCTTTTTACCGCCCCCAAATCAATAAATATGCTATATTTAAGACGGTTTTGGTCGTATAAGACTAAAATTTGATAATTTAGTTTGTATGGTAACTGTCAGCAACTGTACTAAAATTTGTGAATATATTTAGCATTTCTTAACAGTTTCGTTTATGGCAGTAAGGCGGTCTGTGGCAGGACAAAATATATACAAGATCTTTACTACAGGAAAAATAATAAATTTATCGCCTATATCAAATTGAAGTGTAATATAAATTGCATTGACCATCTCCGATTTGGCTAAAATTTTGTTCTTAGATTGGTTTATTGTTAAGAAAGCCAAATCTGGAGTTTGAGATTTTAAGAATTTTTTTCGCGGACCCCCAGTAATGTGAATGCCAAAAAAGGCGCTATTTTGAATCAACGTAGCTCAGTCAATATAATTGCGAATTTAGTAAATAGTTTATCTTTGCAAAGGTTATTTTAAGAACAAAATATAAAAGTTTAAACAATTGCCGTAATTTGACCCATACTAAATATTGTCAATTTTCATTATTTTAATTTTGTTCACATTCTATTACCTTTCTAACGATATAACATGAAGGTGTGCTTTTCAAGTGTTTAGAAAATATGGCGTACAGCGTGATTTGCTATTGGATTTTCAATACAAATTCGACTTCTTAAATCGATATCCTAGTTATGGAAATCGTATATTAATTAACTGAGCTCCGTTGTCTCAAAATAAACCCTTTTTTGGCCGCGACAAATGATTCTTAAAATGAATAACTTCGGAATTGGTTTTATAACCATAAAAATCAATAAATTAAAAAAAGTTGAGCCTAATTGGAGAAGGTAAGTTCAACAGATATTACTCTTTAATTTGAAATAGGCGCTTTACAAATATTTCCAAAACATTTTCCATCTATTCTGCATAAAAAGGAAATGTACGTCTACACTTCCGATACTATCGAAACTGTGTCTTTTTTTTAGCAAATCACAACCCTGGCCACGGAGAAACAAATTGATGCAACGCTGAGACATTTGCTTTGCTTGTTACTACAACCCTGAAATTCTAGTTCGTGGCCGCTCAACTCACTACTTTTCGATGACTTTTCAACTAAATTAAAGTTACTCCGTGAATAACTATATTAAAGTTACTTTACTTTTAGGACTAGTTACGTTTGGTCCTGCAGGGGGGTTAGAAACGATCCTACCGAAACATAACAGCGCGGACTCCGCGCTGACAAAGTCGTAATGGGTTCGAAACGGATTCGCATCCGTTTTTGTGCACATTGGGAAGCACTTGATAACTCATGTACACACACTTGCTTGCATTTAGCTTGACAAAGTTTTGGCATTAACTAAAAAAACCGCCAGACCTTTTATTATTGTTGTTCTTTATGTTCGTGTTGTTTACAAATGTTCAACTTTCGCAGTGGTACGCACACTAATGAAGGACTGGTGCTTTAACGCGCGTGTGTGTGTGTGTGTGTGTATAGTAGGCGTGGTGGTGTGTCTGCTTGAATGTATGTATATAAAACGTATGTTGCCATAGCTGTCGCACATCAAATGGGTACATCAAATGTGTATTTAGCGCGCCAAAAAGTATGCCACACAAATGACATAAGCAAAGTTTTATTAAGCGTTTGCTACACTATCTTTGATGTCGTTGTTTGGTGAACTCTTCTGACTTGTGTTGAAAAAAAAACTCTGTGGCTGAAGTCGCTATAACTTGAGTGGGTGACACTCGAAATAATTTGGAGGTTAGGTATTCAAGACCGCAAAACGCACACATTGGATTCAAGTGACTGATAAAACAAACAGCCATTCGTCAGGGATTGAGGAAGGCGAACGATGTTGTAGATGGGTGAAAAAAAGGTTGAGAAAACATAAATTAAACAAGGATTATCACCGAGCGGCTTAGAGAAGCGTCTTAATTGAAGAAATAAGTGTGCACTGAGCAATGAAATTATTGCAAGTTATAGCATTATATATGAAGGAAAAATATAAAATGTATAATTTTATAGATGTGCTGCTTCTTGTGTTTTTTTTTTTAATTTTTTAATGTCAATCTCAGAACTTCATCTATGCTAAACACAATTCCAAACAAAAGGAAAGACTTTCTTCATTACCCTATCACCACGCATTACTTAATAAATTAAAACATAAGCAAATTATTAAAATTTATAATTTTTTTTTTTGCTTATTCTTCAGAAAAGCTGTCTTTGTCATGCACACGAGCCGTTTTTCTACTTATTGTAAATTTCCTCAAAGTATGTTTTTAATACTTTGGCAATAAAGAACAATGAAAACAACAATAACAACAACAGCAACAAGTACAACACAACCGCAAAGAAATTCCCCCAACTGAAAGGCGCTCGAAACTTTAGGGAGAATAAAATATGTATTAGTAGCAACCAGTGTTGCCTTTTGTTCGAGACATGTTTTACGCATGCAAATGAAAGTGATTAAGTATTTTTCCACTCCTGCTCTTCTTTTGCCACTTTTTTCAAGTGCAACTCATGCTTTATGTTTAAACATTTTTGCGGTTTCTTTTGTTGGACGTGGTTGTTTTCGCGTTTACCCTTTTTGACAGGGTTATTTTGTGGAAATTAAAAAAAAAAAAAAGGAAGAATATCCGACATTATGATTAACTGTTTTAAGTTGTTCGTAAAAGGCGCTGAACAAAAAATGTTGATTTTTTTTTAACTACAACATTATTTTAAGCAAGTCTTACTTTTGAAGGTCTTCCAGTGAGTGTATTTATGAGTATGAGTGGGAGTGTCAGTGTGTGTGTGCAAGAATGATAATGCATACAATATGTGTCGTGGCTTAGGCAATGCTTATGTTCCGACTTTCATCCTTAACAATTTTTTCATTAAAATAATGCTGAAGAAAATGTCGAACATTAGTGTCTAAGGCTTATTTGTTAAAAAGGTTTAATACGGTATTTAAAATGCTGAATAACAAAAATATAGGTATGTGTGTATAGCATAAAGATTTATATAACATACACTCAGCAAAAAATTTAAGGCAGCAAAAAAAACTTTCAATATTTTAGTGATTATGAGCACTTTAAACTTAAAAATTTCTAATTTGACGGCCTTTTGGCTAACAAATTTTATCATTTACGATTATCAAACAATAGTAAGAAAAAAACACAGAACAGAAACTTTTCAAATTTTTTTTGTACTAAGGTTCACAGGCTTTGAAAAGTATTGATCAGTTAAATCTTCATAAAGGTTAGTTAGCTTGTTCATTTTGCTTAAATTCTGTTTTTGATATTCCTACGTCACGTTTTTGCATAAATGTCCGACTTTGAATTGAAAAGGATCATTTTGCTTTTGATTATCGATATCTCAGAAACCAATGATCGTACAGATAATTAAAGTACGGTTATGAAAACCCAAAATAAAACTTCTACAAAAACTTGTCATTCATTTAAAAAAAAATTAAAAAAAGTAAAAAAACTTTCTTTTTCGTGTATTTTTAAAAACCTCTCTTAACTCTGCAATTATTGCCAAAAGTTCTAAAGTTTATAGGTTTTTTTTAGCTCTTTTCTACTCTAAAATCCCTGACTAGTTTTAATGCGACTAGTTTTAAGTTGAGCCGTTTTTGGTCCGAATCGTCAAACTTTGAAAAAAATTAAAGGAAACGCGTAATGCTTCTTAAACATCAATAAATGATGATTGCAAAAAATATCGGATTTATGTTGCTTATACATATGCACGTCTGTCTGTGAGTCTGTATGTTTGGGTATTATTTTTTTACTGAGATAATACCCTCATATCCGCATTATTAAACGATTCCAATTTTGTCTGTTGCCTTATTTTTTTCGCTGAGTGTAGCAAAGTACGGATGTAGGGATATTTTCACTTCAGTCCAGTCTTTACTTCGGTTTTTGGGGTAAACATTGTTAAAAAATGACAGGAGCCAACTTTTCTTCAATGTTTTAAATTTATTTTATAGTTTACTTAGGTTAAGTAAAAATGGCGGAACATATAAAACAGATAGTTGGTCCATTGTGAAACCACAGGGTATCTACTCCATAACTCTTACTCCTAAAACTGACTCGTTCTAAAAATAAATTATAGTAGACGCTTAACGTCTCCAAGATCCCTGAGATCATTAAAAAAGAGGCTACCTAAATGTCTATGTCTTCTGCAAGAAAGGAGGACATGCGATACCGTCTCTTCCTCTTCCTCTTCCTCATTCCTGCATTTCCTACTGAATTCAATTGGATGAAACCGTATTCTTAAGACATTAGTGGTGTTCTTTTAAAACGCCTATCAGAATGGAGTGATCTGTCCGCGTCATTTGAGTACGCTTCCTCGGGCGTTTTTCAGTAAAACTAGGCCACATCTATCTAGAGGTGTTGGGGGTAGTTCTGTGATTCCACCTGAAATTAGCCATTTCTATGGCGTGTTTCCTAAGAGTCAGCTTGCACGACGCAAGAAGCATACCTAATGTTTCCATGTCAGGCAGCAGCGTTACCATTGTGCCTTCTCTAGCGAGCTCATCGGCATCGCTTAACTGAGTAAAAGAATTCTGTCTCGTAGTCGTTTACACGCAGAACCAAAAAATAGTGAAAACTTAAAGCTAATAATTTGTGGATTTTCCATTTTTTGAAATTACTTAAGTGTTTAGAGCTCAGTTGGCGGCCTCGATAGCCTAGTGGTAGCGCGCTTGACTGTCACCCAGGGGTACCAGTTCGAATGGTTGCCGGGCCATGGTTCTACGCTTTAACCTTTCTTTCCTTATTTTTAATCAAAAGTTTATGAAAAGGAACGCTTAGTAACTTGATTTGACTGAGGTCAGTAGTGGGATTCCTAAAAATTTAACGATAATCATTGCTGTCGTTATCGGTCATTGCGCGTGCCACGTTCATAGAAAATGACAGTTTTCGCTAACTAACGATATTTAAAACTGTCGCACAGTGGGTTGAAGTCCCGAAAAGTGGAGATTAATTCAAAAAATGAGCTCTAGCTTTCACAACCGTATTTGGTACCGGGTGAAACTAGATAAAATTCTACATCACTAATTGCAAAAATAACAGTTTTAAGTTGTTTACTTTATTTGCAGTGTGTCTTCAAAGTCAATAATTGTTATTATTTTTGCGCGCATTGGTTATGAGTGAAAATTTTTTATACTTCAAGTGGATATTTTTTTAATTAAGACTTCTAAAAGTGAAAGTTTTATTATGGAGCCGTCTACTTCAGGTATTTGAGCATATGATAAATATTTTTTTGTTAGATAAATGTTTTGGAAATATTGTAAAAAAAAAATAAATGAAATTGCTCCAAAATTGGTGTATTTTTGATGTTTGTATTGAATTTTAAAAATTTCTGGGTGAAATTGGGCGAAACCGCTTATATAGTCTTAAAGTATGAGATTTCAGCTAATAAATCTCAGAAACTTTTCTTGCAAATGTTTACAATTTTTTGAGTTATTGAAGTTTTAGTAAAATATGTGAAAAAAAACAAACAAAAATCACGTTGTCTTTATTATCTTTTGTCTTTATATTCCGTTTGGTAGTTGTTATTGTAGCTACTGAGTGTGTAGTTTATTAGTGATGGGTGCGTAAATAATTTTTAATCGATCAATGTATTGATAATTAATTGGTAAGAATTTAATACTTAGGGTATTTAAGATTCATTACAGCCACGTTCATTTATTTTTTGTATGGGCTGTCAATGATTTGTTTAATGTGATGTTATTTATTGAAAGTGTTGTGTGTTTGTAAAACGAATAGTATTTTGCAAATTTTAAACGATTAAAAATTTTACTAACTGCAGGAACAAGTCCCAAAACAATTTTTATTCCTCGCCATGAGTTACATAACTTTATGAAGAATTCAGAGCCTAAATCACTTGAAGATCGATTTAATCTTCTGAGGTGGGAACTAATCACACGCGTTGACCCTTCAGATATGGTAGATTTCACCAAAAGATTTAATAATTTTTGCACAGACTATAAGACTCGGTGGCTACAATCTCATAGAATGGATACATTTTTTTTTAAAAATAACAAGAATTGGCTTGATACTGCAATTTCCTTTAATGCACCACCAGCACCAACACAAAAAAGAGGTCGGCATGATCTCTCATTTGATGAGTGTACAGAAAAAACTAAAGGAAAGAAATGTAAAGATATAAGAGATAATACTCCATTGTCTATTTTAGCGCACGCTAAACAAATGAGCTTTAGAGCTGCTGGAAAAGCAGATGCGTCGAAAATAATTAAGGAATTAATATCATCTCCAACAAGAGCAAAAAAAATACAAACAAAGTTTAGAACAGGTATCACCACAGCAATTAAGTGCGGAGGAAGCTCTTTCCGTCTTGATAGAAGCGAAGCTAACTCGACACCAGTATAACATAATTATAGAAGCCGCTCCAGAGAAATTTCCATCGTATACAATAGTCCAAGCAGCTAAAAAAAATGTTATCCAGAACGAGACGAAATACAAATTACTGAAACGTTAGCGCAAGTCAATCTACAATCACTATTAGACCATACCACTGAGCGTATTTTTTCGATAAAAAATTTGGATTTTAATTTGTTAGACAATGAAGAACTGTCTAAGATGACTTTATACACTAAGTGGGGCTTTGATGGAAGTTCAGGACATAGTGCATGTAAACAAGCCTTTCATGACATTAACGCCTCGGATTCTTCAGTATTTATAACATCGATTGTACCATTGAAATTAGTTTGTGAAAATAAAACAATTTGGCAAAATCCTCGTCCGTCTTCCACTCGTTTTTGTAGGCCCTTGAAAATTGAATTTATGAAAGAAACGGTCAACAGTATTAAACTCGAAAAAGAAAGAGTGGAGACTGAAATAAAGGCTCTTGTCGATTCCGTAGTAGTAGTTGGAGAGAGAGTAGTGAAAGTTAATCACGAACTAATTCTTGTGATGATTGACGGTAAGGTCTGTAACGCTATTACAGACACAAAGTCCACACAAAAGTGTTATATATGTGGCGCTACAAGCAAAGAGTTCAACAATATTGATGAAATGATTACAAAAGTTGTAAATACAGATGCCATGCAGTTTGGTTTATCTGTCCTTCATGGCTGGATAAGATTTTTTGACTGTCTTATTCAAATGTCATATAAACTTCCGATTAAAAAATGGCAAACTAGATGTGATGATGAAAAAAAAAATTATTGCTCATACAAAAAAACGCATTCAAAGGGAATTCAAAGAGAAAATTGGATTGATTGTTGACCAACCAAAACCAGGCTTTGGAAACTCAAACGATGGTAATTCGGCAAGGCGTTTTTTTAAGAATGCTGAAGTATCTGCAGAAATTACAAAAATTGATTTACAGTTGATAAAAAATATGCACACAATATTAATAGTTGTTTCAAGTGGTATTGAGGTCAATATTGAAAAATTTTCAAATTTCGCTAATGACACTGCCAGACTATTTGTTAAAAATTATCCATGGTATTATATGCCTCCAACTCTACATAAATACTTTATTCACGGGCCAGAAATTATAGCGCTTGCACCATTGCCTATTGGTCAGCTAACTGAAGAATCTCAGGAAGCCAGAAATAAAGGTTTCAAAAGCTATAGGGAACATTTTTCGCGTAAATCCTGTCGGGAAAGTACAATAGAAGACGTGTTTAATAGATTTCTTTTAAGTTCAGATCCACTTATTTCAAGCAAGAGGAAGAGTTGTAAAAAGAAAATAGAGCAAATGCCGCAGTCTGCATTGGAGTTACTTATTCTTCCCCAAAATGAAAATGATAATGGTGACAAAGATGATGAAGATGATGAAGATGATGAAGACGATGAAGATGAAGATTATTTTAACTAATTTTAATTTATGAAGTAAATAATAATTGTAATGTTTACGAAATGAAGTAAATAAAAAAAATTACAATTATATTTTTTTTTTAAATTTTTGAGTGTCTTCTCCATGTGGCATATAAACTACCACTTAAAAAGTGGCAAGCTAAATCAGATCATGACAAACAAGTTGTTAAAAAAATAAATTTATTACTATGTAAAATTTTTATTAATATTTTTCTAAAAAAAACAAAATTCCGACAGAGCTAGAGCAATTTACTAAAAGGGGGCGTGGCACCGCCCTATTCCACCTTGGGTGTAATTCATACGATCAATATATATACCAAATCCCATCTTCATACCTCTGATAGTTCATGAGATATATCCGTTCTAAGTTTCAGGTTATATGGGCGGTGCCACGCCCCTTTACCCAATCACAATCAAGTATAGGAATATTACCCAGTCAACAGTACCACATTGGGTATGTTTCATGACAATGGGTCTATTATTATGGCCGCCAGAGCGATTTTTAAAAAAGGGGCGTTGCACCGCCCACTTTTCCAAAAAATGTATAGCCTATTTCATTCAGTGATAACTCAGCATTCTCATAGTGAAAGAATTTTTAGAATCGGATAAGCAGTTTAATTAATCTCCACTTTTCGGGATTTCAACCCACTATGTGTCGTTAACGCGTTTGGGAATTCCACTACAGGGCATATCACTTGCTTCAGATTCAACAACACATGTTTCTAAAGATTTCTGCCACATTAAAAACATTCTACACAAAAGTTTAACTTGATTACTCCCTTTATTAATCTGTAGTATCACAATGGACCAATTTGGTCTAAGTGGGCCGGTGTAATGATGTGCCACCACCTTAACCTAGCCTAACTTAACTCAGTTTCAGACCAAACCTTCTTTATTTTGTGCTTAAGTTCCGTGACTGTAAGGAAATTTTGATTTTGTGAATTTGATCAAAAATCTTGCGCTCGATGATACCCCACATGTTCTTTTTAGGATTCACGTCAAGACTGCAAGCTGGCCGTTTAAGAAGAGGTATATTGTGCTATTGGGACCACTCCCAAGATGCCTTAGATACATGAATTGATGCATTGTTTTGCAGAGATATAGTCCATGAAATTTTTCGTCCATGAAATATACCAGTAGAGTTCATTTCTGTTAGAATAAAACATATTTTAGCTTTCACATCTGCAGAGAATGCTGGCCAAACCATGACACTTCCATCTTCCAAATTACTTTTGAACATCTTGCTATCTTTTTGGCGTATATTATGTTAGTAACATTTCATGGAGTTAGGACCATCCAAATTAAATTTCTTCTAATCAGAAAATACAATATTTTTCCATTCCGTTGTCCAATTCATGTAAATGTGGTCAAATTCCAGTCTTGCTCTTATGTGACGTGATCAAAGCAATGACCTGCCTTAATACTTCTTCCCTTAAATGTCAGATGTTGATAGCAAGATTCGAAAAACATGTTTTCTTTTACAGGATGGTCGGTCGAGTTTTCGCTTTATTTGAGTGGTCTTTAACTTTTTTAGTTTGCCTCATGTTTTATAGTCCCTGTATGTCTTTTATTGAATTTCTTATTTTCTTTTGTGGCTTCTTAGTCTGAATTTTTTTTTAAATTTTTCTACAAATTAAAAAAAATTCATTCTGATCAGTTAATTGCACGACCAATTTCGTGATTTGAATGACCTCGTTCGTGATACGTCACACTTTACATTTTTTTGGAGTCAGTTATGTTGTTTTTGTTTTGGCATTTTTCTTCAATTTCATTTTCTTGTTTTGGCAATTTTTTATTAACTGAATTTGCCGTTTTTTGCATTTGCCGATTTTTTTTAATCTGTTTTGGTTTAAAAGTGATCGAAACATCTATGTATTCGCAGTAGTAGAAATGCTCTGAAAAAAATCAGTTTTTTTGCTCTCCTGAAAAGTTTCTGAAAAACACATTTGGGGTCGTCCATAAACTACGTTACTGATTTTCCGGTTTTTTTACCCCTCCCTCCCCCTGCTTTACTTTTCGTAGTGCTTTTCAAAACCCCTCCCCCCCATAAAGTAACTTGACATATGAAATTAATTCATTCGAATGATTATATATTTTGACTAGCTCTGACAATTTTCACTAGTATTAGTGACTAGTATGACTAGATACATTAAAGGAACAATTGGAAAAAAATCAATAATTAATATCATCTGTAAAAGCTATTCCATCTGCGATCCAAGATTCGATGCTCTCAATCACTGGGATAGAAGAAGCTGGTAGCTTTGTTGAGGATTCTTCAAAATAGAATTTTTCATCGGATTCTATGTCGAACCATTCAGATGAATCCTCATTTCTAACGCAAGAAATTCACCTGGTCTTTGACAGAGTACCCTTAAAGGCTGCACCCGAGCTGCACCAAGTTCTGTGTTTTTGTGTAAATGCTTTCTGAAAATTGATTTATTTAAATAATATTTTTTGTTCCGATTTATTGTAAACGATATAATACAAACTTATGGCAATTCATAGAAGTTTTAAAAACGAAATACAAGGCGCAGATAGGACACGACCTTGAACCGATTTCTTCTTTCTGAGAAGGAGAGTACATGTCATACGGTATCTCCTTTGATCAAGAACATTCAGGCCTTAACGTCAAAGCCTATCGCAAAAGCAAAGACCCAAATTTTTCAGACGTGTGCTGAGATGGTGAAGGAATACCAAAAGGTTCCTGTGTCGAGGGAAAAGGCGGTGGAAGAAATCGTTGAAACAAAAGTTAACCATCAATTTAGACGATCAAACATAAACATCCTTATCTTTTTAACATTTAATAAACAATAGGTGAAAGAAAAATAATTTGCAAAATGAATCCTATAGAACAATGCGAACATTTATTAGCACTTAAAGTGATACGTCTTACACGACCAACTCTTGTGAGTCCACAGATCATCACTTCTGAGTCCCGAGATTTGCCGCAATATGCATTCAACACGGTTTTGGAACGACCGTTGCAGGTGCTGAAACTATAGCTGCTGGACAGTTTATGTTACTGCCTCAGTCATTCGGAAATATATATTTAGGAGAGACATTCTCCAGCTACATCTGTGTTCACAATTGTACGTTACATTCCGTTGAGGGAGTAACAGTTAAGGCAGACTTGCAATCCAATACAACGAGAATAAATCTTCCAATGCATGAGAAGCAGACTACTCCTGTGATACTAGGACCAGATGAAACTCTTGACGATGTCATACGTTATGAGGTGAAAGAAATCGGAACACATATACTCGTTTGTGAAGTGAACTATACAACACCAGCTGGATTACCGCAGCATTTTCGCAAGTTTTTTAAATTTCAAGTGTTAAAACCGCTTGATGTGAAGACAAAGTTCTACAATGCAGAAATGGATGAAATTTACCTAGAAGCACAGATTCAAAATATAACGATGGGTCCTTTTTGTTTGGAGAAGGTAGAGTTGGATAGTACGGACCACTACACAGTCACACCTCTAAATACCCTTCCACATGGCGAATCCGTCTTCACTTCCAAAAACATGTTGCAACCTAATAAGAGCTGTCAGTTTTTGTACTGTATAAAACCAAAACCAGAAATTGCAAAGGATATAAAAGCACTTCGCCAGGCAAGCACAGTTGGCAAATTAGACATAGTTTGGCGTTCAAATTTGGGTGAGAAAGGACGTCTTCAGACAAGCCAACTACAGCGCTTGCCATTCGAGTATAAAGACTTGCGCCTAGAAGTCGTTGAGGCAAAAAACATCGTTAAAATTGGTGCGCCATTCACTTTCATTTGTCGCTTGACAAACACATCTGAGCGGCCCATGGAACTCTTAGTGAGACTAGACACGGCTCTTAGTTATGGCTGTGATTATACCGGATCAGCAGATTTTTCACTTGGACCAATTGATCCGGGTCAATTTAAGGAGTTTCCTTTAACCGTGTGCCCGGCAAGACTCGGTTTAATTAAGATTAGTCCATTGATACTGACTAACATGCTATTAAAAGAACAATACTCGATTGACAATTTAGTCGATGTGTTTGTTGTTGACGAAGATTACCATGAGGACGAGTCATTTCAGATGAACAAGTTCGTTCGTTACGACCTCTCCACGCCACAAGTCCAAGAAGATTCGCTAACCTTACAAGTCGTTTAGAGCTCATTGTAGAGGTCGTTGTAGTTTCAACCAAGGAGATAAGTTATAAAAATTGGAAGCGTTGGATGAAGCAACGCTAACCATCTGCGAATTATAAGAAAATCTAAAAACTAAATAAAATCCTTCAATTTTAAATTGCAACTAGATCCTTAAAACTTTTGGTGTCGTTAAATATTTTGTATTTGTATAATTAGTTATTATATTAAATTTTTTAAGCTTAAGCTTAATATATTTTAAGCTGTTAATTAAAGATTAAAGTATGAAAAGCTTAAAATATGATAATTATAAGAAAATGCGTAAAAAAAAAAAAAAAACATGTAAGGTTAAAAATTTTTGAAATGATTGTGTTATTAATTACAGGTTTTTCGACGATTTTTTTAATTTTTGGTAACGTTACAATATCTAAACACCTCCCCCCCTACCGTTACTTATCGTAGTGCATTTCAAAACCCCTCCCCCCCCCCCCCCCCCCTAAATTGGTAACGTAGTTTATGGACGACCCCTTTATAGATGTGCTGTTTTCTTTTTGTAATTTTCTCTGTGAGGTTTATTTCAATACGCTTATTTCTATGCTATACTTTCCAAGCCATAATGTTTGATGTTTCGGTTGAAAATCACGTTTCGAATGTTTGTTTTTGATGAAAAGTTTTTAAATGGAAAGTTAAAAAAATTTATATTTTAGCTAAGAACCGCATTGATACAACTATAGATTACTGAAAATTTGTATTCATTGCGTTAATCTAATTAAAGTTAATGTAAAAGTTCCGAAATTATTTTAATAAATCTCTGATCTGTCAACTTGTATTGATTTGTATTGCTTGCTTTGTTTTAGAGATATATGTATTAAGTTGTTTTAAAAACTTTTTAAATGTGTATGAAGCTTATATCAATGTTTGGCAAACTTTTTAAATGTGTATGAAGCTTATATCAATGTTTGGCAAAACTTGTAAAGTCTAGCAAAGCTTACAAACATACACAGATTAAATTATAAGTTAACAGTTGCAATGCGTTTGCTTGCGCAGATGACGGAATTTGTTGCCGATTGCAACAGCTGGGAGAACTTTATGTATGATAAATAAATTAAACTTTGCACTAAGAATTCTTAAGTGGTGCGTCACGTTTTCAGTTGGTTTGCAAGTGATGCAACATGAGGCAGCAATTGCAACAAACAAAACATAACTTGATATAGGTATATACAAGTGCCAACAGCTTGAAGCAATGACAACGATTTGTAACACGCACTCATAGATCACGAACCAGCCATCGGTTGGCAGGGCAGGACGGGGGCAAGGGAGACGTGCAGCATCAGAATAGCAGCAAGTGCAACGGAAACGGAAGTATTCAAGGACTACTGCAGGTTGTGTGTGATGCTACTGCTGGCAGACATACAGACAGACAGACAGGCAGGCAGGCTGGTATTGGTTGCAAATTGATGGCGTGGTCTATGGTTTGGTCTGGTCTCTGGTGATATCAAGTTGAATATCATATTTTGTCATTCCAATAAGGCGCTTATTATTTATTGTGATGAGCTTCATGACATGACGCTGCTCTATGTTTGAGTGTATCTGTGTATGTGCGTGCAAATGGTGTTGAAAGCACGTACCTTGATAGAAGGAAACGAACACACATGTTTTTGTTATGTAAATGAAGTTTTCATTGTCATTAGTTTAGCATCACGCCATGTATTTAACTCTGCATTCAGCAGCAGCTACAAGGTAAGGAGGAGGGGGAGGAGAAGTACTCTGCTAGTGGCAGGTGACAAGTAGCGTGCGTACCTGTGACCGATAAACAGGGTGTTTTAAGATGAGTGAAGCTATCTGCCGACGCACAGAGAATGGAAATTGCCAAAATGGAAATTAATTAGGAGAAGCCTTCGCATGATATAATCTTTGCTTTTTTCCAATTCTAATATATGTCAAAATAAGTAAAGCAAAATGAAATTTGAGTATATTTTAGTGGCATTTTTTTTTAAGTGAATCTAACGATGCTAAAATCGTTGTGATTTGAGACTTGATGAAACGAAAGACGACACTTAAAAAAAAAAGAAACCGCAGCCTAGCATATACACAAACCAATTTCAAATAAATTCTAAACGCTGCAGTAGCTATTGAACTGTCAGATAAATTTAAAGTCTACGGTTATGCAAATTTGTAAAAGCCAAACAAAAACATAGACGGCACTGCAAACACTCTTATCTAATTCTAAAACTAAATTGATGGCAGAGGCTATGTTTGAAGATGAAAGCTTAGGTTAGAAAGAAAGGTTAGGTAAAATTGAGACGGCAGCAGCTGTACGTGCTTAACCCTGGATAACTAATGTTAGTCGTTTCGACTAACACTGCTCTCTCTTTTTCGAACTAATGAAAAAAGTAGCTTACGAAAATATATAAAAAATAAAGAAAAACCAAAGACCAATTTTTTTATTTCAATTAAAATAAACATATTTTTTCCATTTTCAATAGCTTAAATTTATTTTATGTATTACCAACTCCTCAAAAACGAGTTTTGGAGTGTGTAAGTTCAATCAACTAACATTAGTTACAACGTATTAGAAATATGATTGGTTATTCACGGTTAAACCATTACGCTCGTACCACGGCTCACTTAAATTAATAAGGCCCATTGTGATACCGCTGCACACTTGGCCTTCAGTCCGAGTGGAGCCACATTGAGCTTTTGGTAAAGCTTATAAGACGTTTGATGCTTGGCCTTGACAGGTTGTCAAGCACGGAAAAAAAGAATGACCCCAGATATATATGCCTTCTTCTAGTGAGTGCGGGACAGGAACACGGAAGGTGGGATATGATTTCTTCCTCCTCGTCGTCCCTACAGCTTCTGTAAAAGATACTAGCGATGACTCCCAGTCAGGACTGTTCCTACCAGGCGTGCAGTGCGTGCCCGCTCGCAGGCGTCCAATTTTAGGGGGCGGCCGAATATTTCAATTTTCTTTCTACAGATGCATTTGCAAATGGTACCACAAGTACAGTGTCCGCCATCTAACGTTTTTTTTTCAACTAGTGCTTATTTTGTGAATGGTAACACCTAGCTCATGTCTGATTTGACAGATAATTAGTTTTATCCTTCCGCTGAACGAATATGGTTGTTTATACGCTTGAACAACGCTGGGAAATATTGCGACATTACTTTGAAAATCATGCTAATGTGCAGAATGTGTGCGAAAATTGGGTACGGATTTTGGAAGAAGAGAAGCACCGTCAGCTCCGTATGTTCGATATCTTGTGAAAAAAGTGAAAAAACTGGCATCCTCATCGATAAACCAAAGCGTGAAAAGCCAAAAGCAGTGCGTACACCCGAGAATATTGCTGCTGCGGCAGAAAGTGTGCGTAAAGCGCCATCAACATCAATTCACCGTCGTTCTCAACAATTGAACATTTTGGAGACATCATTGAGACGAATTTTGAAAAAAGACCTTGGTATGACGCCAAAAAAGTCCAATTGGTTCACGAGTTGAAGCCAACTGACCATCCAATGCGTTTTCGCTTCGCTAAGTGGGTCTGCGATCGACTTACAGAAGATGCCGATTTTGCCAAAAAAATCATCTTTTCAGATGAAGCTCATTTTGATCTTAGGGTATGTAAACAAGCAAAATTGTCGCATTTGGGGCACAGAAAACCCGCACGCATACATTGAAAAGCCGCTGCACCCAAAACGAGTCACTGTTTGGTGCGGATTTTGGCCCAGAGGCATAATTGGGCCATTTTTCTTCGAAAATCAGCAAGGAGTGGCCGTTACAGTCAATGGCGATCGTTATCGGGCCATGTTGAACGAATTTTTGTTCACAAAAATTGAAGAGGAGGATATTGGCAACATTTGGTTTCAACAGGACGGCGCTACGTGCCACACAGCCGAAGCTACACTCGATGTTTTGCGGCCTGTTTTTGAAGATCGCATTATCAGCCGCAGAGCTGATGTCGTTTGGCCACCTCGGAGCTGCGATTTGACACCGTTGGACTATTATTTGTGGGGTGTCCTCAAAGATAAGTGTTACGCCGACAAGCCAGAGACAATTGACGCTTTAAAGGACAATATCCGTGAAGCCATTGGTGAAATACAGCTGCACACAATCGATAATGTGCTTAAAAATTGGACCGATTATGTAGGCTATTGCATGGCCAGCCGAGGCAGCCATTTGAATGAAATTATTTTCCATTATTAACCGGAAGGATTGTACTCTTAAATAAAAAAATAAATTTGAGAAAATATGTAGTAGTTTTTATTTTTATAGAATTTTCAAAAAAAAAAAAAGTTATTTGGCGGACCCTTTAGTTAGTAGTAGTTTCAACAACCAAATTATAGATTATTGATAGAATAATAAATGATAAAATGCTAAAATCCATATGCAAAAGAAGCGCTCTCAGAAAGATTTGATCAACTGCAGAAATGCATCGATATCTTTCCTTTTTTGAATAACTTGCTTGATGTGAACAACAATGCAATTAAGAAGCATTGCTCTGACTTAGATATTGCATTGCAAGCGAAAGATAGACTATCAATTTCTAATGATATAGATGCAGTAGAGCTATATAAGGAATGTTTATCGTTCAAGTCATTATTTACTTCTGAGGCTATAAATGTAAGGATATATTGGAAAAAATTGTTTGTAACGATTTGGTGCACATGTTTCCCAATTGAGCAATAGCAATTAGATTGTATTTGACATTGCCAGTAACAGTTGCAAGTGGAGAAAGATCATTTTCAAAACTAAAAATAAAAGTGTTTTAAATAACCTAGTTATTTATTATGTTGATTTTATATGACTTAAATACATATTCTTAATGTTTGAAAGTTTAAATCATACTTGATTTTAAATACAAATTCTAGTTGTTTCATAGTTTAAAATCCGTTTATTGAGCTTTAGGTTCGGTTAGGTTAGTTAAGAGCAATTAATTGTTCTAACGAATCTTTCCAAAGAAACAACAACAACAACAACGTTTCTTCAATATGAAGAGGAAAAAATCACTAGCGGATTTTGTTGCAATTTCGGCCCTGCTAAAGGCTTCATCAGAAATCTTTGTGAACAAACCACTATCACAAAATTTTTCAATGCACACAAGTGCACAAATGTTCAAGTCCTGAAGTTTTAGGCTAGTGAAGTAGAAAAGCACTTGTGCAGATTTTTGACGCACGTGTATTTTGGTGTTGTTAAGTGTACAAGTCCTCAACTGCACTGGCAAGTGCACTGAATCGTGAATACTCCTATTGTTAACACATAACGTGGTTTTAGAAAAAGGTTTCATCACTTAAAACTTTATAAACATTTATTAAATGAATTGGTGGTGGTGAAGAAGCACTCCAGCAATAAAAAAGACACTTGAAGCAATACAATTCTGTATGGAAGAAAGTATTGCTTCTCGCGTCTTTCTTATCATTGGTGTGTTTCTTCGTTATAAAGAATGAAGTGGTTAGTTTGTAATTTGGTCGCTAATTGACTAGAAATTTGACTGAGATTGAAGTTTTGAAAAATTGGATGAAAACTACGCCTCCAATAAGCCACGACTGTTTTGTTATTGAAAGTTGAACCAGTCAAAATAAATCCTTAATAGTTTTAACATGGTTTTATTCTATGAAAACACGAGAATATTTAATGAAAAATAATAAAGTACTCGACTTCAATAATTTATTACAAATTTTTAAATATATTAACTTAAGTTTATTTAAAATTTTTTCAAATTACTGAAAGTTTTTTTTTTTGCACAGGTATTGCAAGTTAACCATTATAAAAATAAGAAACAAGTTAAATTTTTTTCTAAATGTTATTTATTATGTTGATTGTATATGATTGAAACACAATTGTTGTTTCTTTGGAAAGATTCGTTAGAACAATTAATTGTTCTAGCTTTGACCTTAAGCTCAATAAACTAAAAAACTATCAAAAAACTAGAATTTACTTGATTTTAAATAAGTATGATTTAAACTATCAAACATTTAGAATTTGTATTTCAATCATATAAAATCAACAATAAGAAACAAGCTTTTTATAATTATTGTATAAATTTAATTAAGCTAGGGAAGAAACTTTTCAGTTGGATGATGAATGTTTGACAGTCGGAAAAAGCCTTTTTGACACCAGTGAAATAAGTATGATTGTAAAAAATGCATTTTGCCCTTGGGCTAGAAGAAATTTTGACAACCGGCAAGAGAATTTTTGAGTGAAGCAAAAGGGAAAACTTAGTAAAATACATACAATAAAAATAATCATGAATAAAAATTGTTATATTTTTTTTTCCAAATTTTTAATGTTTACACAAGTTTTGTTTTTATAAGTTATTTTACTTAAAACAGTTATATTCCTTACAGTTCATAGCATCATTTTTAATAAAAAAATAAGTAGTAGAAAACATGCCAGTCAGATGCGTTTTAGAAAAATTCCTATTATAAAGAAGTATGATATTTAGGCAACTGAGGGTTTATTCGTTGAGAAGACGTCAAAATTTCTGGATACCATTTTTATGTTTCATTTGACACAGCAAAAAATGACAATTCAATTACAACAGATAGAAATTTTCTTCAACTCAACATTTTCTTTCCTATAGAACCAATAGTGAACAGTTTCCAAATGGCTCACAGCCATAACAAGTGAGGCGAGTAGTAGAAGCAACATTTTTAGCTAGGCGATTTGAAACTCAGAATCGCATTTTAGCGAAATCGCTAAGGAACTGAACGAAGCATTTTTTTAGCAGTATTCGTTTTTATGATTCAATACTCGTAAAAATCACCAATAAAAAATTGTAAGCTAGAACCAATTCAAGAAAATAAAAATGTCTGAAGACAAGACTGGAACAAGACTGGACTAATTATAGACCAACCAAAACCAGGATTCGGAAATACGAATAATGGCAACACAGCCGAAAGATTTTTTGAAAACGCCGAAATATTAGCAGATATTACAAAATTTAATTTAGAACTTATTCCAAAGATGTACACAATCTTACTTGTCGTGTTTTGTGGTCATTAAATAGGTATTTAAAAATATGAGAACGTTCATACTGCTCGAAATTTTATCAAGAAATATCCGTGGCTTTACATGCCTCCTACCGTGAGGCAACAAGGATTTCAAAAGGGAACTCTTTTTCGTTTAAATGCAGCCGGGAAGAATCGATTCGGGATAACTTAATAACTGTCTACAAGCCTCAGCTCCAGCTATTGCTGGTAAAAGCAAACTATATATAAAAAAACTTAAACTTTCAGACTAACTTATTTCAAAATCAGTAAAAGAGCTACTAATTTCGCCTTAAATTTCGCCGAAAGTGTCACCAGAAAGCGCAATAGATATAGTTGACGATGCTGAATATGACGAGGTCAGGAGTTTGCTGAGTTTGGGCAAAAGGAGAAACATTATCAAATTTTGTAATAATATTTCAAATAAATTTAAAAATGAATGTTACAAAAAATAAGTGTGTGTGGCTGCCACGCATGGTAGAAGTGAAACCTACAAAAACCTACAGAAAAAATCGACCTGAAAATCAATATTTTGACATATATTTAAACATATATTTTTTTTGTTCAAAAGTCCAATTAAAGGAATTGAGGGAAGGTTGTCATGAAACTCGACCAAAAACCTCAATCATTATTTTTTAATTTTTCGATAGCTTATGATGTGTAGAATGTGTTTCCAAAGCGTTTTGGCGGATAAAGATTGCATAAAAAAGTAATCGCATACAAAAGGAACCCATATTTTCATAAATGAACTCAAAAAACCAAATTTTAAAACGCGTTTTCTGAAAAATCATTTTTTTAGCTGATCTCCCGATATCTCTCGAACTACTCTATAGAATTACTGCGTTTTTTTTACTTTTTATTTTAAAGTAGATAGTAATTATTGGATCCAAAATCTAAATTCTTAAAAACACAGAGTGACGAAAAAAGAAAAAGTTACAATTATAAGAACTATTTGTAAAAATCCCGTCGAATACCGACTAAGTGAATAAAATAATTTTTGACAACAACATAACAATCGTAAAAACGAAAATGATGACTAAAAAAAATTAAAGACAAGAGCTTTTGTTCTTTAAGAGTGGCTATTTTTAAAATTCGCGCAAAGGTGCGCAATTTTTTATTGCTGAATATGGAAGCTCAAATATTGTAGTTTAATTCAAAATTAACATTTTCACCCGATGTTACAGGATTCCCATTGAAAACTTCAAATATACGAGTATATTAAAAAAAGTGCAAATATAGACATATTTTAAAAAAATTTCTTAATTTTTTCTACACCATTTTGGTAACCATTTTAGCTTGCCATTTTTGTTAACGATTAAATACTTGAAGTTGAATAATATTAGTTGAAGGTTCCATAATGAAAGCTAAAATTTTGAAGTATAAAAGAACTATTTAGCTTTGAGAAATATCTCATTTTTAAGGCTATGCAGCAGCAAAACTTAACTGCATATGGCATTGAAATTTTCAGTAGTCGATGTAGAATTTTATACTCTTCAATCCAGTAAGAAATATTTTTCAAAA
The DNA here is from genome assembly GCA_963920525.1 of Dichetophora obliterata. Taxonomy (NCBI): domain Eukaryota; kingdom Metazoa; phylum Arthropoda; class Insecta; order Diptera; family Sciomyzidae; genus Dichetophora; species Dichetophora obliterata. Next base: position 186,867,215 of record OY986435.1, on the reverse strand, counting down.
AAACAAATTTGCATTTCCAACTAACGTCTATTTTTGTCGATTTAAACCCTCTGTGCGACACCACTTAATTGAAAGTTTTCTTTTTTTAAGGGTTAATTACGACTATTTTTTTGAGAGTTTTTTTCTTAGTGAATGCTGTAAAATTGAATGTAAAATAAAAATGCATTGAAACAATCCAAGATCATTTTTAATTTGTATTCATTGCCCAGTCTAAAAAACTTCAAACATTGTTTGCGCTAAAGTTTGGTTTTTTTTTAATAAAAATCCTGCTCTATGTAAAGCACGCTGTATTTAAACTTTTTTTTTTTGCATACAACAGCAATTACAGTTTAATAATGAGACACCTCAAGCTATAGCAGTTAGTGTATGTGGCCTTCTAGGCTGTTGTCTTTATGTGAAGATTTTTGTTTTTGATTTTAATATCGTCCAGAGTTGAATACAATCTTTCGTACTCATCATCATGGAACATAATCATTACGAGCATTATGCAAACTATAAAGAGTAGCATTAAGTGAAAGTTAGGCAAGGTATATAATAGGTTTGTTACGCTTTGATAAAGACGATGTCACTGCCACAGAATAACAGACACACACAGTGTTTCCGAACAGACGAGTATCTTTGCATTGCTGTGACCCGCATGGTGACAGACAGACGCACATGTTTGCTGGCGAAACCATGAATTAATACAAATCCACTTCATCAGGACATCAGGGTTGACTTCAAAAAAGCTTATTTTACACCACAACTATGCACCCTATGAATACTAAGAGTAACGTCAGTAAGAAACAACAACAGTAATAGATGCAGACACAGAAACTTTAATGTCACCTGCCAGCACCTTCCCAAATAAATTTCACTGAGTTGGCCATCATTATAAAAGTCATCAACGCAGCAGCAACAGCAACCAGCATCAACACAAATCAAGCGACAAACTCCAAAAGCAACAGAGTAGTCGACAAGGTCGATAGAGAACAGCAAGCATGAGCGTAGCGATGGGGGAAGGGGGCTAAAAGGTTTATTAAAGCTTCATTTATTCTTTATTACAAACGTAGGTCTAACACATTTATTATTTAGTAAAAAGTAGAGCTCCCAGAAGCGTGAACACGTGTAGTACGAGTACATGTGTTTTTAAGAATATTTTAAAAATTCACGTACTCGAACTACACGTGAATGTTAAACACGTACTACACGTGTAGTTGCAAAAGTACGTGTTCACGTTTCTTTTATGGGTTTTGTGGACTCTTTCGTCAAAAATATTTCATTTGATAGACAATCTTATCATTCATCTAGGCACTATAATAATAACAAGAACTAAGACCATAAAAGTATAGATTTCTTGTCCAAGGTTTCCATTTAAGTCATAATTGATACAATAACTCATCCTGTATGTGAGTAGTCCCAGTACAACCGATTGGCCATAATATCATTCACTTATAAATATCACAGAAAAGATTCCATAGAAACCACGAAAGGTCAGATATTAGCCAGCCATTGAAGCCTATGAAGCACCAACGAACTCCAGTAAATATTAAAAGCTGGCCAAACTTATTGTAGTATAACCTCTTGTCTAAAGACAATAAAAACCTATGGGAATCGGCTTGGATGCATCTAAATTGTGAAAACGCGAATATTTAAAAACGTGAACGAGTGAACCCGTGTACTCGTGTACACGTGAACACGTACTTTTGCTACTACACGAGTAGTATGTGTTTAACATTCACGGAGTTCGAAATTCGGTGTATCCGTGCAGTTCGAAACACGTGCTCAAGTTGGAGCTCTAGTAAAAAGTTTATGAAAGGCTTTAATTGAAATTGATTGCAAACTCTGATATATATGTATATTGGAATCTGAGCTACATAACTCGATAGTCGATTTTACAGCAACACTATCGTTCGTTGTCATAACAAACGAAACCAAATCAGTTGTTCAAATTAAAATTTCTGATTAAATTTATTTGTACATTTTCTTATTCGTAACTGTTTTTATAAGTGGATATACAAGAAAGTTTTTTGGTTGCAAGTTTGTATACCGTTACCGCAAATTATAAGGTCTATATTTATTTTCTAATCAATTCGATTTGCAGTCAAGAATAGAAAATTGAGTGGCAATGATAGCAAAATGGAAGAGAAAGATTAGTTGCTTGCACCCGCTTACGAGATTTTAGTTGCAAAAGAATCTATCTGCATCAGTTTCTGTCAGCAAATGCTAAAGTAACAGTTTTTGCGAAAACGACTTGGGTAAGTGAGTTGGCCGATGTGCTTTAATGAGTACATCTCAAAAATTGGAAATGCTAAAATGCCCTTGGGTTGCTCCTGAAATCTACGATTTTAAGAAGGACGCGATTGGGCCCAAGCTTAAATTTTGTCACAATTAGCTAAAACTCAATGCGCCGCGCTTAATATACTCCGTTTATCAGGATCACTCGTCATAAAGCCTTTCACAAATCATAAAAATGTGCATGAGTATTGAAAAGCTAAGTTTGTGGCACATAGGATCAACAAATGCGTTTTTATTCCTTTAAAGCGTGCACAGAAATTTGCTGCAGAGAAAAAAAAAGAGAATCTGAATGATGACATTTTAAATCGCGTTTACTTCAATATCGTTTCCAATTTAATTTTATATTTTTCTCCAATTTAAAAAAAAAAAATTTTAAAAAATTAATTTTATTTATCAGCTACATAAAACAATAATTGGCAGGCCTCCCTTCCCCCTTGCGTAAAATCCTAGCAACGCCCATGACAGCAAGCCAAGTTATTTGTTGAAAGATGCGCACACAAAACAACCAGCAATGCAGCAGAATGGCAACAACAACAGCATGCCTAGATCTGTCAACAACATTTGTTGACATTTTAGAAGTCACCTGCGGGTGTTGCAGGTTGCATGCATTACGTAAGCATTTCGAAATGTTGGAGTATAGGTGGAATAGCTCTAGGACTTTATTTGATGTGTATGTTTTTAATATATGGTATATGCAGTGATGCCAGTTCTAGGGTAATTTTCCTTTTTGAGGGATTTTTCAATCGTTTTTTGAGCTAAAACGAAAAAAGAAAACATTTAGCTTGGTAGTAAAACAAAAGGGAATTTTTAAGTAGACAATAAAAAAAATTTTTTCAAAGAGGACAATTTGGATATATTGTATAAAAAATTTTTATGTATATGTAACAAAATACATGGAAATCACAAAACATCAATAGTTTTTTATGAAAGTTTTCTATATGACTACAAGATGAAGTTTTCTTTGCTATTTTTTATGTCGATTTTCTATGATTTAAATACAAATTCTAAATGTTTGATAGTTTAAATCATTCTTGATTTTAAACACAAATTCTAGTTGTTTGATAGTTTAAAATCGTTTATTTAGCTTTAGGTCAGGTTAGAACAATTAATTGCTCTAACGAATTTTTTCCAAAGAAACAACAACAACAACATTTTTCAATATGAAAATGAAAACATCACTAGCTGATTTTGTTGCAATTTCGGCCCCGCTACAGGCTTCATCAGAAATCTTTGTGATGCCAGCGGGAATCGATCTCTTGCCGTGCATTTGTATGACAATAAATTATACCATTTTGAATGTCATTGAAGAGAAAAAATGCTTGCCAAAAAGTTGTTAAAGTACAAAGTGCGAACTATTTGATTTAATTTTTGTTCATACAAAAATATATCTTTTAAAAACTTTAAAGTTGATTGTTGCAATTTTTTATTATGTGATGATTCGTGTTCTTGCAATAAGTCCTTCTATAATATTGTTGATCTCATTTTGTTTTTATATGTTCAAACGCAGCAATAATGGTCTTATTCTGGTCATTTAGCATTGTTTATTTATTTATAAAGTAGTTTTTATAATACTTTTTCTTAACATAAAGTTGGAAAGTTAAAAAATTTCGTATAATTATTATATTTCTTGTCAAGACCAGAGACTATAAATTATATAGAGATGTCAGTTCGAAGTTCACTCAAGTTTCGCTGTACAAGCGTCCGGAGAATAGAAAAACAAAACAAAAATAATTATGCTTTTCCCTTAGCAGTTGTTTCATGCGCACCTATAGAAAAGTATATTCAGCGTCAAAACGAACGCTGAGGCAAAGCATAATTATTTTTGTTTTGTTTTTCTTTTCTCCTGACGCTTGTACAACGAAACTTGAGTGAAATAGCATTAGAAGTCGAACTGGGACCCCTATTTAATTTATACTCTCTGTCGAGACCTTTTCGTTTGTTGATAGTTTTGTCAAGTAGCTTTCGATGCCATTAAGACTGAGAAATCCTTTTAATTAAAAATGAATTTGCAATTGTCAATCACAAAAATAAGTAACTAATTATAATTGGTATTTTTTTTATGCAGGTATGATTTTTGTAGCATTTTTTGTGAATGTAGGTTAGGTTAAGGTGGCGGCAGGTCTTAAGACCAGCTCACTTAGACCATATTATTGGTCCGTTGTGATACCACTAAATGGAATAAGGGAGTAATCAAGTGAAACTTTTGTGTTCTTAATGTGACAGAAGCCGTAAAAACATGTAATATTAAATCTGAAGCAAGCGGTTATGCCTTGACCTCAGTCAACTCAAGTTACTAAGCGTTCCTCTCCACAAACTTTTCTTACCACCACCAACTAAAACTTCTCGTCGCAAATTGATGTGTTTTAAAGGTCCTTTGATTAGAAATAAGAAAAGAAAGGTTATAACATAGGACTATGGCCCGGCCGGAATTCAAACCCGGGACCCCTGAGTGACAGTCAAGTGCGCTACCACTAGACTATTGAGGCCGCGAGACAATATCGAGGTATTGTTTTGTTACTTTATGCAAAAATGTTTAATGAATTCAAAAATTTACATATATTTTTATTGTATTAACTTTGTTTTAAATAGTTTCTATGAAATATAATTTTTATAACAAAAACTTATGTATAAAGCAAAGAAAATATTTTTTACAACAGAGTCAATAATTTTTTTCCTATTCGGCAAAATCTGTAATTCTGTTATGCATTTTCTGTTATCAATCATAAAAGATGCCGACCATAAAAAATCTGTTAAAATTGGTATTCTGCCTTTCGCTCTTTTATTGCACCCTGCTATCAATCTTCGAAAACAAAACAATTAACAATTCCGTTAACTACAGTTATGAAAAAGCTGTTTGCTGTCAATAAAATTAAATTATTGGACATGCATATAAAATGGCACAATTGCATGTTTTTGTTAACAAACATGTGTTATGGTAGTTAATAATTTTAAACTGAACATTTGTACCTAAATTTTATACCTAAATATATTTGAAAAGGGCAAAGGAATTTTTTCATGTGTTTGTGTAAAATTATACTTAAATATACTGGCAACACTGGATATAAGTATATTAAGCCGGATCGAAATGTAAATTTCACCAGACAGTGACTCAAAAGTAAAAGGGACTTTTAAGAACTACTTAGACATAGTTTTTTTTTTTTTTTTTGTATAGAAAAAAATTCCTATGGGGTGGTTTTGGTTCTCCTAAACCTTTTTTTTGGCCTAAAAATCATGTTTTTTTGCATGCAACTTTTTTCTTTTTTCAGAATTCATACCCAAGATAAGCAAAATAATAAATATTTTGATCAAACACAAATTTTGGCTAAAAAATATTTGGAAATTTTTTTCCTTACAAATTATTTTGAGACCCCAAAAAATCGAGATTACGTTAAAGTTGATTTATTTTATTTCTCAATCCATATATATTTATTATATATAACTATAGTTTAATTTATTAAATTCATATTCTCTGAAATAATAATACTAATGAAAAAGGTAAATTTTTTGAGATCACTGAAGTCTTTCAACGGTTAGTTTGGCTGATTGACTTTGAAAATATGCTCTTAAAAATACTAAGGCATCTAAGGTGTCATTCTCCAGGATTGACCAAATTTTGGTCGCAAAATTTTCAGTTGAAGAGAAACATCTCTCGGACTCAACACTAGGTGGCGGAATTGTTATCAAAAAGCTTATTGAAGCAGATTACCGCGAGTGCCACCATTAAAATATATTTTTATTTCATTTTCGAACATTTGATATAAATTTAAATTTTTATAAAAGTTTTTACTCGAATGCCAAATTGAAGTGTTACATTTTTGCTATTTGAAGGCAATCCCGGAATCCCTAAAAACCGGGATTTTAGGCCTTATAATCCCGGGACTGGAAAAGGTCTGAAATCCCGGGATTTCGGGATTGGAAAACATAGTAATTATGTTCATATAACAAAATTGTATTATATGCGGGGTCAAAAATCGACTTGATTTTAGAACAGCTAAAATATTACTACATTTTTTTAACCTTGTTGTTTAACATTTAGTCTTTGCAAACACTAACCCATAACTAAAACTCTATTGTATTCAAATTGAAACAAAAAAAGAATTACAGCTTTCCTTTTTGCTTTTTGGTTTAAATATAAGTACAATTCTGTATTCTTTTTAGTTTTTAATGCGATTTCGACTAAATAATAGTACATTTGGATACTAAATTTGGATTTTGACCCGTTAAAAGTTACTCTGGCAATGCTTAGACTCAATATCAGACGATTCGGTTCATATGTTTGCTTATCGCTTTTGTTTTGTATGATGCAATAGCGCGGTGCTTAGAGTAGTGAACTATAAAAATGAGTGTTGTGGGTTCGAGTCCGAAGATTTTAATTTTTTGTATTTTTTTTAAATATTTTTATCCAAGCCTGTATTAAATTTAAAACCCAACCTGTATTAAATCATATTAAAGTATTTTGCAAGTATATACTACATTTGAAACCAAAGCTGGAGTTGACTTAAGTGTAGTACAGAAAAGTTTAAATTTTGAGTACAAGATTTCTACCAATGATTAAATTATTATAAGGACTGTATCGAAAAGGAACTCCACAATTTCAATTCAATATTTCTCGCAGTGTAGATGTTAGATTGCAATGAGATAAACACCGTTAAAAAGTATAAACAATTCTTCTTTCATTGTTTATTCCTTCTCCTATATTCTTGTCTTAGTTTTTGCAATGCCTTGAATCGAAGAGCAAGTGCGTATGAAAATTGTGCACAGTTACTGCACTGAAAAATAAATTTCTTACAGAAAACTAGCCAAAAGGTGTAAAATTAGTGTAAATAGTGTCAAAAAATACAATAAAGTTCAAAGATGCCTGTGCTATCAAATATCTGCCAAAAATTGGAAGAAAAAATTTCCAAGAGATCCGGAAATTGATTTTAAGGCAAGTAATTTATTGAAATATTGCAATGTCTGTGTGAGATTTAGCAAAAAAAGTTAGAACCAGTGCTAGAAAGACAAAACCTTATAACCCAAACAAAATAAGCATAGCCAACACGCAGCCAACAGAAAAAATGTCAACATAGAAGTTGGTTACCTTGCAACCCTATGAAATGAACATAATGAAAATAACCAACACGTAGCGAATGCAGCCGACACAAAAATGTTGACGAACTTTTAACTTTTGCCGCAGCCAACGGTAGCGAAATGTCAAAATACATAGTTCAAATTATAAAACTTAAAATTGACTAAAACATTAGTACAAATTAGTAAAAAAACAAACAAATTATTGTATGCAAAAGGCTGTATCTATTAATTTAGTAAAAAATAACAAAATATTGTAAGCATAAAGCTTTTCTGCGTTATCAACACAAATTCTATTCTGTGCACAGCATTTCGTTGGCTACGTTTTCGACAGCTCGCTATGTTTTGGCTATGCCTATTCTGTTTGGACTATTAGAACTTACAAAAAACAAAAAGTACCAAAAGTTGTCATAGACAAGTGAAAGTGGGGAAAGAAGGAATCTGAAATTGTACGACCGTTTACTTTAAGATAATGTTCAGTGCATTGTTATGGGCGATGAAACCTTCGTAAAAATGGACTCTGGAACATCACCAAGGCCCTATTGCACCAATGACTTTGCATTAGCATTTAAGCAAATTTTCAAAATTTTGCAAAGTTAAGTGTTTCACCAACTTGCAAAGTGAAAATAACTCAATTGAGTTTTGAAAAGTAAAATTCCACTCACACTTATTGATAAGCGTTGCACAAAAAAATAATATGCGAAGAGAAATGATCTTTGCAGATAACGGACAAACCTAGAAAATTAGCAAAATTTTATAACATTTCGTTGCACCAAGCTTTAGCACTTTGCAAGAAGTATTTCTCAAATTGCTAGGTTTAGCAATACTTTGTAAAGAAAAATTTCACCTTGCAGCATGAAGAATAGTTGCGTTTTTTCATTCAAAGTGATTGGTTCACTTTAAAAGAAATGTCGCGTTTTTTTTTATTAAATCTTATGGAAGAAGAAGATCAACAGTCAGGAAGTCGTACCATAAAAGAAAGAATAAATTTTAACATTGACTGCGCCACTTTAGAGACTTTTAGAATGTCTCGGACTCAAATAGAGTTTATTTTGAGTCGCATCGGAGTTCATCTACAATTTAATCATAGCCGCAATGCCTCTTTAAGTCCATTGCAGCAGCTCTTAACTACATTGGATTGGCTAGGAAAAGGAAGCCAATGTCATGGTGTTGCACTATCTCATGGGATAAATAAAGCCACAGTATGTAGAGTCATTCACAAGGTGGCTGACGTTGTAATTGACAACCTTATGACTGATTACATTCGGTGGCCTGAAAATGCCCACAATGTGGCCAGTGATTTTTTTAGAATCGGAGGTTTTCCCCAGGTAATTGGTTGCATCGACGGAACTATGGTAAACATAGACGCACCAAAGTTTAATGAGGCCCATTTTGTCAATCGGCATGGAAAACATGCCATTAATGTTATGGCTGTATGCGGACCGAATAGATCTATTTATGCCATCAACTCCAACTGGCCAGGCAGTTCTCATGATGCGAGAGTTTTGAGAAACTCAATGCTTTTCCAAAGGTTTGAAAGTGGCTTTCGACCTTTTCCAAATGCAATAATTTTGGGGTATAGCGCTTATCCAGCTCTTGATTGGCTTGTCCCACCTTTGCGCCGAAATCCGGAGTCTTTAAGAGAAGAAAGGTTTAACAGGGCTCACAAAGCGACAAGACGAGTAATAGAAAATTGTTTTGGTAAGTAGGAAAAAAGATGAATTTGCAAAATATTTAAGAATTTTTCTTTTAGGCATTTTAAAAGAAAAATTTCCATGTCTAAATCATTTAAGATTACAGCCCGATGTAGCTGGAAAAATAATTCTTATATGCAGTATTTTCCACAATATTACACAGTTAAATGCAAATATTGAAGGACTTGAAGAAAATTATTTAATGGAAGAAGAAACCCAAAGTGATGAAACTGAATCTCAAGAAGATTTAATAAACAACAGTGGTTTATCTAGAACTAATAGTTTATTAAGCTTTTTTGAATAAACAAAGTAAAAATATTATTTAAATAATAAAAAATTAAATTCATTTTATTACAAAAAATACTTAAAATAAGAAGAAGTTTTTTAATCTAAAAGTCTTCAAAAAGTAAAGTGTGGGTTACCGAAGATGTTGCTGAGTCGTTGCTTTCATTTTTATCTTTTTGATATTCTTCAAACTCCTCAGTAAATTTCGATCGCTTGAGTCCCATACGCTTTTCAATGTCAAATATTATTAATTTGTTTTTATGGAGCTCGCTTTCTAATACAGCCTTTTTTAATATTTCTATTTCATCATCAGCTGCTCTTTTTAGATTTCGTTTATTGCAAGGTTTTTTTTTCTCTAAAGTTTCAATATTTTTTTCAATTTCTTTATTGACTTGCACGCCATCAGTTTCTGGCAAGCTAAGGCCGCATACCACTGGCGACTCTTTGCCAATAATGTCCAAAATGATGTTATCAAGTTCGTCTAGAACAACATCTTTTCCTCCCCCGGTGCCAGTTTTTCTAGCGTTGTCTCTTTTAAGCTACAATAAAAAATTTTTAAGTCATATAAATAGCTAATTAATTTTTTTAACTTACTAAAGTGCGGCTCTTCCATAATCCAAAGGGGTTATCTCTTGCGTAAGTCCACTCTCGGTTAGTACCAGCTAACCCAAGGGATTGCGCTTTGATTAAAATTTCCTTCCAAGCATCCTCCTTTTTTGTTTTTGTAGATGCATTGTTTTGAAATGATCCAAATAATATGCTCTAAGATGAAAATTAAAAAAAAAAAAATAAATCAATAAGCAATAGCTGTTTTTATTTTTCTTCTTGTTTTTTTTTACAATAATATTTACCTTTTTCTCCGCAATTGCTTGCAGAAGAAACAGTTTATTTTTTTTGTTTTGCACACGCGACATTTTTATTAATTACTTTGTAAAACACGTGCTTTGCAAAGTTCTTTTTTTTATAGTGAAACACCAAGCAAATTAGCTTCGCTTAAATTTGACAAGCTCTCAATTGGCAAAGAGAAAAGCATGTTTGGTGCAATACTCATCGAATCCACTTGTCAAAACACTAAGCAGCTAAACCGGTTTTTATTATTTGAAAAATTATTTTTGCCAAGTACGAACTGCAACACTTCGCAAATTTACTTTTCAAGAAAATCACTTTGCCAAAATATGCAAAATGAAAAGTGCAAAGCAGTTGGTGCAATAGGGCCCAGGTCCCCAGTTTTATACAAAACAGAAAAGTGGTAGTGCTGACTAATCAATTTCAACAATTGGAGTATAAAAATTTGTCGCAAAGTCCTCATCTCGTGGGCCATATGTGCTTCCGGCCTTAGAACCACCTCATTCTTCACAAATGCCAATATACAGCAAAAATTTACAAAAAGGAGTGTCCCATTTGTCTCCTTATACAAGTTTATAAAAATCACAATGTGCCAACAATGTTTTGGTCTGATTAATTCACTGCACAATAAACCCGTTCTATATTGAATTTGCTTAAAGAAAACAACATCAGTTATGTTGCAAAGGAGGAGATCCCACCCAACGCTCAATAACTTCGTTCGATAAAGAAGTATTGGGCTATTGTCAAACGGACCTAAGAGAAGGATTTAAAGTAGTATCGAAGTATTTAAAAAAACCTGGCTTAAGGCAAGCAGTTCCATCGCAAAAGAAGTTGTGCAAAATTTAATAAAGGGCATCAAACAAAAAATTCGGCGTACATTAAGTTAATAAGTCTATTTCAGAAGTTTAAATTTAAAAAATAGTTTGAAGTAAAAAAAATACAAACCATTGCATTACAAGCAAAACTATGTGTGCAGTTTCTTTTAGATACATTCCTTGGGTTGTCCATTAATTTCATTCACAACACCCGTAAATATGAAAACAAAAATATATTCTCTCTCAAATATAAATGAAAACCTGGGTTTGTGGTCTTCTCTGAAAAAAGTTATGTTTCAGTGTTTCGTTGTGTGTTTTTTTAAAACGTAGTTATTTTGCATATTGCTGTTATCAGAAAAAAAAAATTAGGGCACGATTACAATAACTGGGGCGCCGCGATTTGAAAATGGTTTTTTATTCAGAACAAAAAAAAAAACATGTACTAGTTATCAAGTTATCGATTTATAAAATTTTTTGCTTGGTACAATATCTGTTCAATAAAATATCTTTATCTTTACCATTATCTAATAGATATAAAATACTGACATGTCATTTGAAAGATAATTAAATTATCTATTAGACAAAATACAAATAATATAAATTTATGCGATTATTTGAATTTTGTTATCAGTTTTATATTACTTTTGCTTTTAATTTGTGATAAAACCATTATAATTTTAAAAATTTCCAGCATTTAGGTGTCAGAAATATGTTTTATATTTAAAGCCTACAGTTTTATCTTGCATTTAATGTAATGAAATCCATATTCGTTTTTTGAATTGACTCTAAGTTTAATAAGTTTGTTGCGGTGATCACCTATTTAATTTAACTAGTATCGCTTGTGGCCGAAATTTGACCAACTTTCTGAAATTTCAATCGTGTTTTTCTCATTCTGAGGCGATGACCTTGCTTTAAGAAAATGTGTTGTACTAAGAAAAACTTACGTTTCAAATTATTTTTTTATAGAATATATATAATAATTTTGATATCAAAATAGCCGAAATTTTTTTAAAAATATTTTCTGTGAAAACATTAAAAAACTTTCATACACCGTTATTTTTTCAACCAGAACTTTTCATACAAAAATATGTTGTACTGAGAAAAGCTATAGTTTTAGAAATATCGTCATAACTTTGATGTAAAAATAAAGAGAACTATTTAGAATTTACTATTTGTAAGAAATTTCAACATCATAATATATATTCACTCATGTTACATAAAAAAATGCTTATTGTAGGGTATCCGTAAGAATTGAATAAGGCACTTTTTCAGAATTTACTATTTGTAACAAATTTCACCATCGCTATATATATATTCACACATGTTACAAAAAAAAAAATGCTTATTGTATCCGTAAGAGATGGCTAAAAATGTCACAAGAACTTGCTGCACATATTACAAATGTCCAAAATTCGATCTAACATAAGGTTTTTCATCTCTTACAGCTTAGCTTCTATTTAATAAATGCTCTTTTTACGCTCATATTTCAGGTCGAAGGTCACTAATCTAAAATGCAATCATACTGTGCATCCAGACCTTTCAGCTGATACATCGTTCACTATTTTACCTCTTCCTAGCCCTGAGATTCCTTACTGAAATAAGTACAAACTTTCAACGTTAATATTTCGGGTCAGAAGTAATCACTTAAAAATATAACATAATTTGGCACATCTATGGTGCAGTACCTGTCAAATGGTATACGTTTCATTGCCCTTATTCTAAAATAAATACAAAAAAGTGTACGACAACATTAGATGTTTGCGTATTAATACATAAGATAAAATTGAAGTTGTTGACCAAAACTGATCAGCTAAAAGTGTCAAATTTTTCCACTGTGTACATTGAAGCATCAAGTTTATAAGGGAATGTGCAAAACTTGACTGTCAATTCTTGACGAGTGTAAACCAAGATAAAGTTGTCATTTCTGTAACCAACTTTATACAATATTCAGTTAGTGATAGACTTAAACCAAATTGAGTACAGCACATTAAATTAGTTATTATATATATGATAAAAATGTTCAGAAAAGTGTTTTAGTTATCTCTGATACCTGCGTTCTCCAAATAAAGACGATTTTGTCATTCCTAACATTTTATGTCATTCCTGTAACCACTCAAAAAACACAAAATGCTTGCAAATCAATTTCATGACGTAATACCGTGTGACTTGAAAGGATTTTAATTTACTTTAAGGCAACGATGCTCAAAACTTGCTCTCGAGCTAAGAGCTTTTTAAGCCATGCATACTTATATAAATTCTGGCGTCGCTAAAAAACTGTCAGTCTGAGGCTTACTTATTTTAGCTTGTGTTTAATTTTTACATGTATTTATTTTTTAAAAGAAAAAAGGGCACTTTTTAAAAATATGTATGTGTTCAATGAAATTTATCTTTAAAATGACTCTTCTTTAATTATTGTGACTTCAATGCTAAAAAGTAATACAAATATTCATAAAATTTAAAATTTTTTGTGTTATGTGTGTGTGCTGTATACATTTCTTTTATTATTTCAATATTGATTTACACAAAACACATTGTCGTTACCTTTTTAAAAACTCAATAAAATTTTCAATCAAACAAACAAGTAGTGGAAAATGTAGTAGAAAACACAGTATCTTTGTGTATTTAGTACCACGAAAAAGTATGATATTTTTTCATTAAAAAAATTACTCTTTTGCTTTTCTCTTCAATTTCACGGGTGTATATCTTCCTTCCTGTGAGAAATCGTCAAACGAATGGACAACCTATAGTAATTAAGTCATGTTTCTAACCGTGCTGCTACTACACTATATACACAATAGTTTGTGCAAAAAATTTGTATTTTATGATTTTTTTTAGTTTCCAAATTAAAATGCGTTTGTATCAGACTGTGAATGTGAAGAAATAATTTATAAACAGTTCCGTTCTCCTGTACAATTTCTGTCTTAAGATGTATAATTATAAAATATAAACCATCGAGGGAAGAAACGGTATCTTTTGCCAGTTTTCTGATCTTCTGAATTTAAAAGTGCTGCTCTGATTCAAAATTTCGGATCCTCAAATGCTCTGAATTTCAAATTCAATTTTTTTCAATTCAAAATTCAATTTTATTTCACAGCAACTGAGAGATAATTTTTAGAAGAATTCTATTTATCGCATACAAATCAATATTGCCATGACACCAAAAATACTCAGTCAATGAGGAGCTTAAAATTGTTTGGGTGGGAGAATTGCCAGAATGTTGTTGTTTGAAACAGTTGATTTACAGCGCATTCTTTTCTGGAAAAAAAATCTGCATTTTTTCTGACCTTTTCAAGGGTTTGCAGAAAAATTTCTGCATTTTTTCGTTATTTTTTTTAAAAAAATTGTTGACCTCAAAATAAATCGATTTCTTTTCTCGAAAATTCTGACCGCAAAAATATAACAAATGCAGAATTTTCTAGCCTGTGAAATTAGGCGGTTCTGCATTCTGCTCTCTAGTAACACCAACATAAAAAAAAAATTTTGACATTAATATTATGTGAGAACTGTGAGAAGCAAAAAGTTGCAATTTTAAAAATTTCAGAATCTTAGTACGTTTTGAATATCAAGTTAAGACATTAAAATTTTGACGAATTAATAAAGATTTTACTTTGACCTTTTCTACATTGGTCAAGACTTGAAATGAACTTCCAAAGTTTGTGGGCAAATCATGATAAGTTTGTGTTGACGAAAGGGAATGGCAACACTTCTGCTGAATCGTAAATTTTTCTGTGTTCCTTTTTTTTGTTTGGCAATGTGCTTTATTTATTTTGTTCTAGTAAAGGCATGCATTTGTTGTTCTCAAGAAGAATATTTAGTTATATAATGTATTTTATTTCAGAATTTATTACACAGTGTGACGAAATCGACCAAAAGAAAAGGCACAACCAAACTTTATACAAATTCTTAAAAAAGGACATGTTACAAGTTCGTCGCATTTGGTCTGACCCCTAAATGTCATCACCATTTTTTTATTTATTTTTAAAGCTGAAGTGTTCGAATTTTGTAGTGGAGACATTAATTAAATTTTTATAGCCATGTGCCTTGTTAGAAATAAAAAACAAAATCATCTTATTTTCAATAAATTTTCACGTTAAATAAGGCTATGTAAAAAGAAACCCTATAAAATACAAAATGAAGCGAGTAGCGAAGCAAATTCTTGTATTTTTCTTTAGTTTAAAGACAAAAATAGTTTTTTTTTATCCAAGATTGGTGTTTAATCCAAGAACATCGAAATCTGTCTAGAGTTCGGGCTTGTTCGAGTCTCAGTAACTGCAGCAATATTTCGCAACATAACATCAACGTATCACATTCGATACAAAAATCATGCAAGTACAGTGAGGCCTCGATTTTCCGTGATTCGATTAACCGGCAACATCAATCATCCGTGAAAGAAAAAAGACAATTTTTTTTTTTACTTCGATTTAAATTTTTTTTGCATCGTTTAACCGTGATTACCTCTAGTATCCGGGATTATAAGCACAATTGTTTTTTCGATTTCTTTTGAATAATCAAACACGATGTGAACATAGCGAAAATGGGGAATTCCCTTGTTTGCATACGATGAGTGAGAATTTTTTTTCCATTACTTTTGAATAATCAAACACAATGTGAACAAATTGAAAATAGGGAATTCCCTCGTTTGCAAACGATGAGTGAGAAGCATATAACATACACGTGTTTGATTTAGTTTAACTTTGAAACTTGAGAAGTTCGGAAGTGTTTATTTTTACAATGAAATCCTTATCAGCGGTAAAAAGACAAAGAAAAGTCTTAACTATTGACGAGAAAGTTAAGATAATTAATGAGAATTCAAAAAACAATGTGAGTATTAAAATTCTCTCACAAAAATATGGAGTGGGGATACAAACAGTTTATGACATTATAAAAAACAAAGACAAGCTTTTAAAGTTCTGTGCAGAAAGTGATTCTGTCATTGGCTTTCAAAACCGAAAAACTTTAAAGACTGCTGAAGAGCCAAAAGTGGATTTTGCAGTTTATGAATGGTTCCGGCAAGAACGATTTAAAGCAACCCCAATTTCTGGATTAATTATAAAGGAAAAAGCTTAAATATTCCACTCAAAATTAAACAGAAATTCAGAGTGCTTTTATTCTAACGGCTGGTTACAAAATTTTAAAAAGCGAAATGGAATTCACAAACTAAAGACTGAAGGAGAAAAAGCTTCAGCTGATTATGTAGCTGCCACAATGTTTGTGGAAAAATTAAATGAATTCATATCAATGGAAGAACTCACCAATGAGCAAATTTACTATGGGGATGAAACAGGCCTTTTTTGGCAGTGTTTGCCTGAGAGCAGTTTGGCATGCCATGATGAAAATTTCATAGATGGACATAAGGTGTCAAAGGAGAGATTAACCACATTAGTTTGTGCTAATGCTGCTGGTACACACAAGTTCAAAGCGTTAGTTATTGGAAAAAGTGCACGTCCAAGAGCTTAAAAAATGTCCATGAGCTTCCCGTAATTTATAAGGCCAATACAAAAGCTTGGGTAACACAGCAAATATTTTTAGAATGGTTCAGCAAAAATTTTGTACCAGAAATAAGAGAGCATTTTAAGAAAATCGGTCTTCAAGATGATAGTAAAATCCTTCTGCTATTAGACAACTGCCCGGCACATCCAGACATGCAGGATTTCAAAGCTGAAAACGTTATTGTGAAATTTTTTCCACCGAATTGCACATCTTTAATCCAACCGATGGATCAGGGCGCAATTTGGAGCTTTAAACGCCATTATCGAAAAACTATAGTACAAAAACTAGTCACTTCTAGCAAAAGAGAAGAATTTAAAAAGGCATTCAATATCAAGAAAGCACTTTGGTCAATTGCTAATGCTTGGGACGCTGTAACTTCTGCAGTTTTAAAAAATGTGTGGAATAACTTGCTCTGCCCAGAAAACGAAGGTAAGTAGGTATATATCCGAAATTTAATAAGACTGATTTAATGAAAATATGGATTGATTCTCATTACAATCATAGAAATAATGGATACACTCGATAATGTAACACAAATAATAGATAAAGCGAACGATTTTACTACTGAGGATATAGAAACTTGGCTCAGCTGTGATGAAAATGCTTCTCCATTTGCTGTTTTGTCCGATGAAGAAATTATCGGTATGACAAATCGCTCTGATGAACCAGAGGGAGAAAATAGTTCGGAAGAATCTGATGCAGATGATTTAATTGTTCCAAACGTATCTTTAAAAGAAGCAATACATGCTTCCAGTACATTACTGGACTTCTTGGAGAGTTCTGGCTGCTCCAGCATTTCAGAACAAGATAAAATCCAAGTTTACCGCATCCAAGAAAAGCTTGTAAACGAAAACATGAAATTGAAAAAGAAGAGACAAGCAACATTGCATGATTTTTTTTTAAAAAATTACTTTACAATAAATTCTTATGCTTGCTTTTTTCTGGCAAAATACTTTTTTTTTTCTTATATTATTTAAACATGCTTGAATTTGTTACTGTAAAACTATGTACAACAATATTCCTTTATTAATTAAAAAAAAAAATATATAAAAAAAACTACTAAAAATTGTTACTCAATTAACCTGGAAAATCTATTATCCAGAATGCTTCCGGTCCCGACCATTACGGATAATCGAGGCCTCACTGTATTACAAAGTCAAACGTTCTAGCGACCATAAATTTTACATTTGGCACGCGCAAAACGTAAAATGCAAGAACCCGGCTACATTAATATTTATACTGCGCAAATGTAATAGAAGAAGAAAGGTTAGCAAAATTGATATTTATTTCAATCTTTTTTATATGAAATGGTAATTATTTATCATATTAATATACAAATATTTATTTGTATTCCATTTATTGAATTTATCTGCGAAAAATTGAGAAAACTTTGCAGTTTTCTTCACGTTTCTTTTCTTTAATATTTTGGTCGAAAAAAACTATATTTTCCGTAAAAACCTTTGTTTTCTTGATTTTCCGTATTTTAATAACAAGTTTTTTTTTATTGTCTGCAAAGTTATCAATCGCTAAATTTATTAAAAAAAATCATTCTGAAAGTCTCACGTTCGATCAGAAAAGCAGCGCAAAATATTTGCAATCTAAAGGTAAAGTATCAGCTGAGCATCGGCAACAGAGCTGCCAACGAGTAACAGTGTTGCAATACTGTTGCAATTATTGAGTGTCTCAAACAAGCCCTTCTTATATTATTTTACAAAATTTTTTTGAGGATTATTTATTTATTTATTTATTCATTTCATTTAATTTCATCTAACAGAGAGATCAACTCTTACAGACTACCTCAGAACATATACAAATCTAAAATTGCCTTAAAATATAGTTGTTAATAGTTTATATTTAAATTTAGTTGTTAAATGAAATTAATGAAACTGATATAATTCAATACAGACGAAAAAAGTGTAGAAAGTTTAATGTAGAGCTTTAAAGCATTGCGCACCAAAAAGTGCATAAATAATTTTTTTTTATAATTAAATCGTGAATTACAAATATCACATAATAGAACTATGTGACTTAGAACATTTGAGCCATAAAAGCAAAAGGCAGTGCAAAGTAGGACAGTGGATATGGTGATGTATCATGCCACGAATAAAAATAACAGACTGTATTTAATAACGTAGTTAAGAAAAACGTTCAAGTACTTCAATCTGATTTAAGACTAGAAAAATATTTTTTTTGAAACAATATCCAGAACAATTATGAAACATATCAATTTCAGCTAACAATAAATTAGTTATCCTGAGACAATGAGCTAAGGGCTCTTGCTGAGCTTCTTACTGCTTCTCAGCGTATTGCACCGAAAATGAAAACATCCTCTTAGGTTTCTAAGAAACGCATACAAATTAATCATAGCCAAAATACTTGGACATTGAATATTGCAATGAAGGTTTCTAAGAAGGGCATACAAATTAATCATAGCCAAAATACTTGGGCATTGAATATTTCAATGAATAATGTCTCTAATAAACACAAACGAATACACCCAAAAAAAAGCTTCGTACTATGTACAAAACAATTATTATATTCTACAAAGCTGTTTGTTCTTTTCAGCTTACGAATGACTTTGTGAATAATACAAATGACCGTTTGTACATTGTACAAAGAAATATTTGTATATTTTACAAACGCATTCGTTTCATATACAAAGATACGAACAAATATACGAACGCTGCTGCCACCGCTTTGTATATTTTACAACAATGTTCGTTCAGTTCACAAATTTATACATTATAGATTTTTACAAACTAGCGTTTGTAGAATGTACAAAGTTACGAATTCAAAAATTTTCTTTTCATGCGGCCAACACTACAAACGTTTGTACTATGTACAGGGTTGCCCATATTCGACGGACCCATCTGGCAACACCATAACTTTTGACAGAGATGTCAGATTGCTTAATGACATACCGCGTTTGAAGCGTCAGTCCAAGCAGATTTTTACCATGGAACAATACACGCCACGCGAGCGTTCTGAAATAGTTGAAATTTACATTCAACAGAAGAAGTCAATTGTGAAAACTCAACGTGCTTTTAAAAGATTAAAAAATGTGAGAAGTGCACATTGAATGGGACCGTAAATAAGCAAAATTGCCGTATTTACGCCACTGAAAATCCTCAGGAGATTCAAGAAGTGCCTCTTCATGACGAAAAAGGTCACTGTTTGGTGCGGCGTTAGTGCGAAAATGGTCATTGGGCCGTTTTTCTTCCAAAATGAAAATGGCCATGCTGTTACCATCAACCAGGAGCGTTATCGCGACATGATGACCAATTTTGTGATGCCAATTATTCGTCGAAAGCGTATGAGGCAGTTCTGGTTTCAACAAGACGGCGCTCCACCGCACACAAGTCGCATCACAATCGATTTTCTGAAGAATTTGTTTCCGGGCCGTTTGATGTCGAAAAGTGGTGATTTGGACTGGCCACCGCGTTCGCCCGATTTGACGCCGCCTGACTTCTTCTTGTGGGAATATTTGAAGTCAAAGGTTTACGTTAACAAGCCAAGGACCGTAGAAGAGCTCAAGGACAACATTCGTGAAGAAATAGCCGCTATTCCGGCCGAAATGTTGGCGAAAACGATGGAAAATGCTGCAAAAAGGGCACAATGGCGCCATCAACGCCAGAGGCGGCCATTTGAGAGATATCATATTCAAAAATTGATGTAGACAAATCTACTTAGAACAAATTAAATGATTAAGATTGCCAACCGCCAAATTTTTATTTTTTTCTTTGATTTTTTTAAAAAAAACATGGGTCCGTCGAATATGGGCAACCCTGTATGTACAAAACATTTGTACATTCTACGAATAGCCTCTGTTTGTATTTCTACAAAGATTTTATTCGTAATTTTATCCTAAATATTTTTTGGGTGTACATTATGCGACGACATTCAAGTGAAAACATACCAAACAAAGCACAACGCGTTTTGTACGACGGTAAACTGATTTGCCAACTTAATTTGGAAAACAGAAATTTGGGAAAAAGTTTTTGGACTCTTTCTAGTCTCACAATATGCGAGGTGTATGATGCGGTCCATATGACACAACAATATTATAAGTTTGGTCTGACCAGATCTAAAAATCCTAGCATAGGGTATGGTATGTATAACGTAATCAAAATGATTTTTAAATGTAAGACGGCGATCGAAAATAACGCCCAAATCTTTCTTAACATAAACTCTTCCAAAAATGAGATTATTGATATTGTAATCGTAAAATATAGCTAAACTATAAAAGGAAAAAGATTGGCATTTAGAGATATTAAGACATACATTGTTATAAATACACCACGAGGCAACTGCATTTAAATCAATTTTGCAAAAGACTACAATCAACTACAGACTCAACGGAACAAAACAATTGCAAATATTCAGCAAACAACAGACACTGTGAATACTTGGAAGCTCATTAATAAAGAGCAAAAACAACAATGGACCAAGATGACTTCCCTGAGGAACACCAGATGACACGTTAATAGGACACGATAAGAAGTCATTTATTTGTACGTATTGAATACGGTTACATAAATAAGAGTCCATCACTTAATAAACTCACCCCTGAATCCCAAACATCCAAGTTTGACCACTAAAGAATCATGATGAACATTATCAAAGGCTTTGGCAAAATCAATGAAAATTACATCAGTTTGCAAACGATTACCAAAACAAGTAACAATATATTTGGAAAATAAGACTAGATTAGTAGCAGATGATCTACCAGCACGGAGTACATGTTGATAATCAGAATTAAGAAAGTAGGGTGAAATTCTATCATGAACAATTTTTTCGAATAGCTTTGGTATTGCACAAATTTTAGATATTGGTCTATAGTTACAAACGTCCTGTTTCGGACCAGAAAACTTCGCACCAGGAAAAAATATCATCTTCTTCAGATAAAGATGACTTACAAGATGACGTTAACAGACTTTTGTCTTGGAGTGTTTCAAATGGCCTTCCTTTAAACTTTTCTAAATGCTTTCATCTTACTCTATCCAAACTTTCTCTTAATACCTGTCTAACTCTTATTCTCTTTCTGACTCAAAAATTCAAACTGTGTCTTCATATCGAGACCTCGGTGTAATTTTTGATGCAAAGTCTTCATTTCATGACCATGTCAAATTCCTAATTCCTAAGGCCTACTCTCTACTTGCGTTTGTCCGAAGAAATTGCAATGACTTTTCTAATCCACATTCTCTAATAAGGTTATTTAATGCGTTTGTGAGATCTAGATTGGAGTATGCATCCATTGTTTGGAGTCCGTATTATGTGTCTACCTCTTTTAGACTGGAAAAAATACAAAAAAATTTCACGAGGTTTGCCCTGAGGTCAGTTAACTTTTGTGACCCTTTGCCACCCTATAACTCTCGTTCAATGCTCTTAGGACTTAAATCGCTTGATTCCAGCCGGAAAATTGCATCATTGATGTTTATATATGATATTATCTCTCGATTAATTGACTGTCAATCTCTCTTGGAACTTATACCTTTTCATATTCCATTAAGAAATCTGAGAATTTCCAAATTATTTTATGTAAAATATTGTAGAACTAACTATGCCTTAAATGAGCCAATTACAAGAGCTTTGTGACTGTGTAATGAATTGAATGAATCTAATGACTTTGATCTCTTTGTTCCGAAACAAAAGTTTAAGAATTTCGTTAAAAGTATTTACTAAATCTAGTCTTAAGATTATATTTTTAAGATTATATTTTTACTATAAATTTTTAATTTTTGTTTTTCTCTAAATTTATATAGTCTACTAGCTGAACCCGGTGTGCTTCGCTACTCCCCTCGTTATAAAATAAAATTAAAAGTATTTATGTATTTTTCACGCCATCGAATTTTCGAAATAAGTCCACCCCAGTGCCACCTACCGTGTCCATTTATACACAAATTATTTTCTTATGATCAAACAAACATACATTCTGAATTTCAGTTAAATTGGTCCATAAATTCAAATTTTCGATATAAGTCCACCCCAGCGCCACCTATCGGGTCCAAATATAGCCTATGTTACCCACCGTACCAAGATGAACATTACCTGAAAATTTCATCAAAATCGGCCCAGCCATACGTTACATACATACACACATCCTATTTTATATATATAGATAAGAATTTTTGTATTCAAAGACTTCCAAATAAACTAAACTAAACTAAACTAAACTAAGCATTGTGTTGATTCGGAAGATTGGTGATAGTTAGTTGGAGGGTGGGTAGATGGACTAGTGTTGGTGAAGATTTGTTTTAAATTTGCACAGCTCAAAACTGCCGGGAAACACGCTCGCAGGAAGACTATTCCACAACCTTACCGTGCGACTAAAAAACGAATAATTTCGGTGGTTCGAGGTTCTGTTGAACATCGAGGCAATAGTAAAGGAGTGGTCTTGAACAGCTGCGCTAGTGGACCTGGGAAACACACGAGCTGGTTGCGTCAGGCCATGCATCTCCCTTGAAATTTTCTCATGGTAATACCTATACAGAAGGCTTAGGCAACCAACATTGCGTCGATGCCCAAGAGAGTTAAGAGTAGATGAAATACTTTCATCCCCTATCAAATATATCGTACGACGTTGCATTCGATCCAGAAGCTCTAAATGAGATATTGAAGACCCTGCCCAAATGTGCGAATTGTACTCCATTTTCGGTCTAATATATAATAATAATATATAATGTTGTTATATACAATGTTAATTCGGCATGCAAAAGAACTGTTCTATACTATATGTCAACACTATAACTATAACTATATGTCAACAAGTTTTTTTTAAATAAAATAAATAAATAAAATAAAAAAAAAATAAGAAAAAAATAAAATATGAGTTGTAGATCATGCGAAGATCAGCTGAAGTGAAATATTTTTTGCACCGTTTTAATAAACCTAGGCACTTGGCCGCTTCTTTCGACACATCGAAAATATGATCATTCCACCGAAGATAAGATTGGATCGATATGTCCAGAACGTCAAGAGCGTCTGATTCCACAAAATCAATACCAGTCATAGCGAGGGGAGCTAAGGGGCAATCCATATGCTTGTTGGTTAACAGGCAACACTGAGTCTTGCTTGCATTGAACTCTACTCTATTTGCAAGACCCCACTCGGAGATTTTTTGTAGATCATTTAGGAGTGTGTCATTTATATTGTGCCTTTTTCTTTCAATCTCCATAGAGCTTGGGTGTTCTTTAAATGAATATGAATGACATATGCTGCTGTCGTCCGCAAACGAATGTATTGGGCTATGCAGAAGGTCGTTGATAAAAACCAGAAACAAGGTTGGCGATAGAAGTGAACCCTGCAGTACTCCTTCGTTGATGGCGTGCTCCTCGGACGAAATACCGTCAACTTCGACTCGAATCGTTCTGTCATTGAGGAAACATGTGATCTATCGAGCAATGCTCCCACCAAAACCGTATGCTACAAGTTTCGACACGAGCGCTTTATGCCACACTCGGTCAAACGGTTTTGAAATATCTAGAGCAACAACCCTGCTCTCGCCAAAAAAGTGAAGGCATGGATTCCATTCTTCGGTTAAGATCGCCATAAAATCACCAGTAGAGCGAGCCCTACGGAAAACATATTGACGATCACTAAGCAGTTAGTTGAGCTCCAGATAGTTCATGATGTTAAAGTTTATTATGCATTGCAGAAGATCCAACCTCAACAAGGGGCAGTGGCTGATTGCTGTCCGAGAGAGTGGAATTTCGTGCAAACAATAGCCAATAGCATTGCTTTATCAGCCGAGTCAGTGAAGATTTGGCTATCTTTTACACCCAAAAAATATTTTGGATAAAATTACGAATAAAATCTTTGTAGAAATACAAACAGAGGCTATTCGTAGAATGTACAAATGTTTTGTACATAGTACAAACGTTTGTAGTGTTGGCCGCGTGAAAAAAAAATTTTTGAATTCGTAACTTTGTACATTCTACAAACGCTAGTTTGTAAAAATCTATAATGTATAAATTTGTGAACTGAACAAACATATTTTGATAATATACAAAGCGGTGGCAGCAGCGTTCGTATATTTGTTCGTATCTTTGTAGATGAAACGAATGCGTTTGTAAAATATACAAATATTTCTTTGTACAATGTATAAACGGTAATTTGTATTATTCAAAAAGTCGTTCGTAGGCTGAAAAGAACAAACAGCTTTGTAGAATATAATAATTGTTTTGTACATAGTACGAAGCTTTTTTTTGGGTGTAAAAGATACGGAGAATGCATCATCGTAGGCACTATGCAGTCGCCGCTGTAGCATTCACCTTTTCTGCGCCTCACTTTGGCTACACCATCCGCTGTTATCAAATTTTTTTTGGATTCATCAAAAAACAAGACTTCACTGTAAAAACTAAGTGTTATTTAAACACTTCCTTAAAATCATCAATTGCCTTTATTTCATCTTCGTCTTTATATTAAAATTATGCAGTCTTAATTTCAGACGGTAGGAAGTTCAAATTCAAAGTTTTAAAGCGTGCCTGTTGAAAATCAGGCAGTCTTACTCAGACTTTCATCAGGGCTCACATTAATTTGACGTATATGGTGGCGGCCGTAGCCTAGTGGGTAGCGTGCGTGGCCCCTAAGCTAAAGTACTGCGGTAGCCCGGGTTCAATTCCAGCTCAGACAGAAAGTTTTTTCAATTGAATTAATTTTTCTGTTCGGTCGTCACCTCTTTGCAGACAATGGCAAACCTCAGAGAGTAAAAATTGCCATGTAAAGCTTCTTGAGAACATAGGCCGTTCGGAGTCGGCATAAAACACGTAGGTCCAGATTTGTGATCAAACATTTAATAACACGCATAACACAATTGATCAATAGAAGCTAGGTCAAAGTCTTTCCAAGGGCTGAAATGGCCACTTTATTTTTTATTTTTTTTTATATTGTTATTATATTGTTATTGCTGCGTCTGGAGAAAAGATGATTTCAAAAGTTGAGCAAACAAATTCAAACAAATATAAATAAAATCGTTTATTTTTAGTTAGAAAAGTTTAACCATTTGTCTTTTTTTATTTTAAGATTTTATAAAAAACTTTATGAACAAATTTCAATAAAACATTTTTCTTTAGGGACCTGCTAAAGGTGTGTCCTTTCAGCATGCTGGAGCTTAATTTCATATAGGTTGTTCTGCTTTTTCACTAATAATAAGGGCAAACAAATATAAATAAAATCGTTTATTTTTAGTTAGAAAAGTTTAACCATTTGTCCTTTTTTATTTTACGATTTTCTAAAAATCTTTATGAACAAATTTTAATAAAAAATTTTTCTTTAGGGACCTGCTAAAGGTGTGTCCTTTCAGCATGCTGGAACTTAATTTCATATAGGTTGTTCTGCTTTTTCACTAATAATAAGGGCTAGAATTCAGCGAAGCTACTTCTGCTTTTACAATTTACTGCCTTAAAATAATAAAGTATTGGATGCTATTTTGCAGGAAATAAAGGCGAGTGTAATTTCAGCGAAAACTGCCTTGCTTTTTCCTGATTCGCTTAGAATCTACTCCTCCAATTTCGAGGCAAATGCAAACCAATTTTTGACGCACAACTGCTTCAATTAAGCGCAATTACTATAAACGCTATTTAATACTGTAGGTCTTTCAGAGTACTTCCGTCCGTCCTTGCTACCGGCCGCACGATAAAAGGCCGAAAAACGACATTTGGGTGACAAATGGTATTCTATACAATTTAAAATGTATTTTTTTGTTAAATTTTTTATGTTTTGCTCTTCGCTCAATCTATGATATTTTGGTCTTATTTTACTTCGATCCCTTTGTCTTTAAAATTGTAAATGAAAATCTTTACGAAAGCTTCACATATGTATTCATAATGTATGTAAAAACGCAAACTTTGAAAATAAGACTATTTTATCACCTTAATTATCTACCTGATAAC
Source organism: Dichetophora obliterata (assembly GCA_963920525.1). NCBI lineage: Eukaryota > Metazoa > Arthropoda > Insecta > Diptera > Sciomyzidae > Dichetophora > Dichetophora obliterata. The sequence continues at coordinate 186,840,851 of OY986435.1, read as the reverse complement.
GATATATTTCAATGTTTTTTGTTTTTTTTTTTTGCAAGAAATCAAGTGCTAGTAATGTCGCTAAGTCTATGTGCCAAATTAAAGTGTTTTGTTAATTTCGATGTTGACTCTGCTTTCCTTGAGACATTTTTTCTTAAAAGTTTGTTTTAGTTGATGTTATAAAATTCAAAAAAGCTGATCTTGATGTAAATATTTACTACATGTGAACTTTTATCATATATCATCTTGTTGCTGTGCACTTCTTCGTTCCCCACTCACACATGCATATAATTAATGAGGTTAAGAAGCTGTCAGCAGCCGCAACAACAGCATCAGAATCAGCAGCAGCAGCCATATCAGCAACTTCCACTGCCAACTTTTTTTTCATCAGCACATCCTTCCGCAATCGCAAAAATTCACTGTGGTGCAATATTTTAGTTTAGTTGAATGGCAACGGTAGAACCCCAACCAGATCTGTGCATGTGAAACTTGCAAATAAATACAATACAAAAAAAAACAAAAAAAGGAATCTATATACAGAGAAATAAATGCAATGTTTGACTTCTCTTGAGTGCATAAACACCTGAAAGTATGCAGTAGAAATTTAATCAAACATTTACATACGAGTACAACTAGTTCATTGTTGTTGTTTTTGTTGTTGTTGTTTATTTCGGTTAGTGGTGGGGAATTTTTTGGTATCCGGTATTTAATATTTGATACTCGAAAATACTCGTTATCAGTACTCAATACCGAAAAAGACTTGATACTTTTTGTTTTTTTCTATATACTAAATTGCAAATTAAAGAACGGTGAGTAGTTATCCTTTTGTGCTAAAGAGCTACAGGTGGCTTGCAACCACATTCGCGTTTTTGCCATGAAGAAAATTAACGCTTTTAAAATTTCAGTTTTTGCGCATCCTTACAACGCTCTGAATTCTAGGAACATAACTATTTTTCAAAATTTATTTCTGAAACTTGCTGGTGACAATGTTTTTAATAAACGAAAAATAATAAGCAATTATTTGACTTTCTGAATTTTTAATACTAACGCAACAGCTAACTTTTCCAGGTCACATTTATAAGATTTTTTTTTTTCAAAATTTTTGTATGCAAAGCAGTTTCTGTTAACCAGTTTGATTTTATGAAGTTTATAAAACCGTTCGTGGATCATCATAGCATGATACCGTATCCTGATTTGTTAACTCAGACTCAATTGCCCTAGCCCATTCTTTCAATGCCAATTGTTCATTGATCAAATAAATTAATATCCCATATCACACCTTGAGTTAATATTTTTTGTTTAGTATTGTTTAATATTGAGACGCATCGATCTGAAACTTCCTGAATTCTTGCGGTGATGTTTATTTATATTTTTTTTTATGAAATTTAAATTAAAGGCTTGCATCAGTACATTTAGAACTATGTTCTTTTATAGTATAAAAATCATTTAGTTTAGTTAACTAAATAAGAATTTAATTAGATTTAAATTATAACAACCAGGTTCAAGGTTTAATTACCGTCATTTGAGAGTACTTTATATTAAAAGATTAGGATATAAATATCATAGAAAATCAACATAATAAATAACAAGGTCATATAGAAAACTTTAATCAAAAGGTAGAGCCCGACCAAAAACACTGAAACAGCCTGCATATTTGTCAGCAAATCTAAAAACAACTTCAGTAACCATGCTTTATTAGTGGTGAATTTCAACAGACTGTTGGACTCCATATAATAACATATGCATAAACTAAAGTAAAGCAAAATAAAAACAACAACAAGAAAAGGGAGAAAAACTGATAAATTGACACTGAAAATCTCATCGCCTCTGTGGTGTAGTGCGCTAAGATGCACTTGCACGAGGCAAGCACGGCCCGGGTTCGATTCCCGCTGGCATCACCAAGATTTCTGATGAAACCTGTAGCGGGGCCGAAATTGCTATAAAGTCAGCTAGTGATGTTTTCCTTTTCGTATTGAAAATGTTGTTGTTTCTTTGAAAAAAATTCGTAAGAGCAATTAATTGTTTTAACCTGACCTAAAGCTCAATAAACGATTTTAAACTATCAAACACTTAGAATTTGTATTTAAAGTCAAGAATGAGTTAAACTATCAAACATTAATAATTTGTATTTAAATCATAGAAAATCAACATATGATATGTTATAATAAAAAAAGGGTAAAAAATTAATAAAGAAGAAAGGAAAAGAAAAAAAAAGAGAAAGAAAAAAACAAAAATAACCTTTGAAAAAGTTTTAGCAAATTGCAGATATTATAGAGAAGAGAAAAAAAAGTTAAGATACATTGCCTAAAAGTACCTCTCCTAGTTATTTCTCTTAACCATCTAGGTACAGTAAAACCCGCTTAAGTACCTCACCCAAAATTGTCAGCATTTTGAGGTTCTTAAGCGGGTTGGGTACTTAAACGAACCCGCTTAAGTACCTCGAGCTGGGTTCTTAAGCGGGTTCGCTTAAACTTGGTATATTTAACATTTGACTATACATATGGGCTTGTTAACCGTTTAAAACGAATAAAAATATGTGCTTTTGTTCAAAAATACAAAAAAATATCTATATTAAAAAAACATTTCGTAAATTTGTAATTATGAGATCATTTAATTTAAGAATTCAATTTTTTAAAAAGGAACATAAGGTAAATACGCACTTCTTTGTGTATTGTAAAGACTTTTTTAAAATAAACTTTTAATTAAAAAATAAATAAACAAACAATAATAAGTATGTTTTTAATTTTGTTTGAGATTAAGTATTTATAAAATGAAAAAGTCAGTAATTTTCTTTTGATGAATGTTTTTAAACTGATTTTTAAATATCTTTTCTTCTAACAATTCGATATCATCGATACCGAGATTATAAAATTCCATGAATATTCTCAATGTAGTAAGTGCTTTTAATGCTTCCGTTGAAGTAGGAACAATAAAAGAAGCAATGCTTTCATCATCAGAAATTTCTTCTGATAGCAATTCTTCGGCATGATCTTCTAATACGGATGCCACAATTTCGTCGTCAGTCAGAATCCCAAAACATTGAGCATCTTTATCGCAATTTACAAACTCTTCAAAATCTGTAGTATTAATTGGAACATCTACTAATTCCTCAAGCAAAGTATTTTCAGTAGCGAACCCTGCCTGCAAGAACAATAAACTTATAAAAAAAAGAATATTTAACAGATAAAGTGTAAACATACCTTCCGGAAGCAATTTTCAATAGATTCGTTTTTTACAAGCCACCATGCTCGCTTTGCAAAAGTCAGCGCATCCAAAATTGAAATAGATTTCAAAAACTCTTTGTTTGATAAACCTTTCTCAATTGCAAGCAGCTGTTTTCTTACTATTATTTGTCTGTAGTAGACTTTAAAAGAATGTATGATTCCCTGATCAAGTGGCTGCATTATTGACGTTGTATTTGGTGGAAGAAACTCAATTTTGACATTTTCGAGGTTCAAATCGGCCACCTTATGACAAGGAGCATTATCAACAAAAAGCAAAACTTTTCTATTTTGCTTTACCATGTTCTGATCAAACTCTTTCAAAATACTTGACCAAAGCGAACCAACCATCCAAGCTTTACTCTGAAAATAGTAAGGCAACGGAGTGGTTTTTCCTTTAAAGCATCTGGGATTCTTGGATTTTCCAATTGCAAATATTTTTTTGTCTGTTCCGTCTGCATTACACAAGAACAGAAGAGTCAGTCGCGCTTTTTGACCTTTTCCACCCGTCACTGTAGTGCCCCTCCTTGCTAATGTGCCGTTGGGTAATGCCTTATAAAATAAACCACTTTCATCCGCATTAAAAATATTACAAGGCTCGTAATTTTTTAACAAATTCTGCAACACTTGATGCCTATACATATCTGCCATCTCGATGTCAGCATCAGCTGCCTCTCCAGTTATTTTTGTGAATTTGATACTTTCCCTACTCTTCCAACGCCATAACCAGCCATTCGTAGGATGAAAGTTGCAGTGCAATTTGCTTGCGAACTCTCTCGCTTTTAGCATAATTTGAGCATCTGATAGCACTGCATATACGGCCCTCATTTGATCAAACCACTGGGAAAGCGTCTTTTCAATTTCCTCATTTGGGCTTCCACGAAGGCGCTTTCGTTTTAAGCATGTTGCATTAGCGTCTTTCTCCACTTTTTCGCGATTTCTTAAAATTCTATTTATTGTAGAAATATCACACTTAAAATATCGCGCAATTTCATTTTTTGACTTTTTATTGTGATCTACTAAGTTAATTATTTGCACTTTCTTTTTTAAAGTAAGACTAGTGATTTTTCGCCCTTTGCCAGGCATTTTTATTTTCTTTAAGTTAGCGCAAGTTTTCTTTTCTTTCTTTAGTTATTAGTTTCAGTTAGCGATGTTCGATTATTTAGTGAATGTTATGAAAATATCGATTGTGTAGCGTTGCCATAAAAAAATATTTGAAAGGTACTTATGAGGGGAAAATTGTAGGTAAAATGATAATTAAAGTAAGAAAATTGGAGGTACTCAAGCGGGTTGGGTAGTTAAGCGGGGAGGTACTTAAGAGAGTAAACATACATCAATTTTCATGAAAAATGTTTAGTGTCCAAAAATGTTGGGTACTAAGGCGGGTAAGGTACTTAAGAGGGGAGGTACTTAAGCGGGTTTCACTGTAGTGCATTCCCGAGTTTAATGGCGTTATTGAAAAACAAGTTTGAAGTGTTGTTAGAATTATGCCTGGGTACAATAAGAATATGACTTCTTCTGGACATACAAAAGCGTAATTTTTCATAAAGGTAACGAGGTGATTTTTCATGAATAAGTTTGTGCGGATACACACAGAGAATTAAATCCACTATCGCAACCGTATTAGTGCCCTACTGACTAAGTCGATTGCTGATAACTTTTGAAACGGAGATCACATCAACTAGCTGTATTTCAATAGCCTTGATTGTAGCACCCCATTGTAAGTACTGGGTTCATAGTTTTATGAACGAACCCCTTAATTCTATCAATCTTCATTCAGTTGAATGAATGAGCTTTTTAATCGTTTTAACCTTAAGTCAATTGTGTGAACGTAGAAGTTATTAATTTAACCTACATTCGATTGTACGAAAAGAGCTGTTAGTCGTTTTAACTTCCACTCAGTTGTGTGTATGAACTTGTCAATCATTTTGCCTTAAATCGTTTAGCACTTAATGGATGCTCTCCTGCTGTATGGTAACCGAAGCTAAAGTCGATGGCACAACAGAATTTTGAGAATTGCCGCTGCAGTTGAATGGCATGAATGCTACAATTGGTCGTACCAATATCCATCTGAACAGCTTCTTATTGGTTATATAGCCACAGATATTAATTTTAAGATCATTTTATGTTTCAAAACGTTGCCCTTACTTTCACTAACTGGCATTGATGCCGTACAAGGAGCACCTGAGACAGGTGTCCATGTGTTGCTCCCGTTAGTTTTTGCTTTGCTCCTCCGTGAAGATTAATATTAAAAAAGTAATGTATTCACATATATTTTAAAACAAAGATATCTATTAACATTTATTTTTCACAACACTTTAACGACAAAATTTCCACGAAACGTTTGAAACAAATCACGTTGAACAACAGTTAGAAATGAAATACAAGCGTTTCGCGATGAAAGTCGGCTTACTTAACATCGTATTTGTGGAAGCATATCTGGTTCACTTGACAAGTCGGATGTATGACAAACTTTCAGTTGCAAGATTGACTGTTGAGATTGACGCAACTAAAGGGTTCTGATTAATTTAATAACCTCCGAAACTCGATTGCCACGTAAAAATAATTATATGGACATAACTTATAATGCGGTTGTTGCAATAACTCATTTTGTTCGCTTGTCTGCAATGGCTTCGGTTATTTACCTCAGACAAATTAAGTTTCTTATACTGGCAAGAGGAGTTGAAATCATTAAAATTGCGCGGTTAAACCAACTAACATAACATACTTTCATTTCAACTGAACAAAAATTTGGAAATGAGGGGATTTCAAAGGAACGACCAGTCACGGTAAATAGAAATCAATTGTGCTTACATCATTCCGGTTGCACTCAGTAAATTTCAGTTGCATCAACTATCTTCCGATTACCTCAAATAATATTCATTTCCCGCAACCTTACGCCTATAAATTAATTTTCTGAGTGTATATCGGTGATTCCATGTCAAAGCGCCCACATTTTTGACATCACTATTTTTGAAAATTTTGAAACAATCTAGGTGGATAGTTCTCTTGAAAAGTATTACATCTGCGTATTTTTTTTTTTGTATTTACAATTTTGTTTTAAAGATATACATTGTGAAAAATATCAAAAAATCTTAAGAAATACAATAAGTGCATGTATTCAAGTAGATGTAGTTTTGAAACCGTAAGTTGTACAGAAAAACAGTGTATGTATATTTTAAAGATCTTGAATTTGTCTTTTTGGTGGTATATTTTTTTGCATCATTTTCATGATAAATTATTTGTTTAACCTGAAATTTTCAGTCACATTTTTCGTATTTTAAAGGCTAACACACAATTTTAGGTTAGGATTTCAAGGATTGCTACTTTTAACGAATTTTTTAAAAAATGCCTACAAAAGATGTCCTTTTTTATACTGAAAATTGAATTTTTTTTTATGCTAATACCAATGAGCATCCAAAATAATATATGTTATTATTCAAATAAATCCATTAGTATTCAAATGAAGCCAATAATTTATAAAATCAAACATTTTTTAAGTTAATTTTCTATGATTTAAATACAAATTCTAAATGTTTGATAGTTTAAAATGGTTTATTGAGCATTTAGGTCCGGTTAGAACAATAACTTGCTCTAACGAACTTTTCCCAAAGAAACAACATTTTCATTATGAAAAGGAAAGCATCACTAGCTGATTTTATTGCAATTTCGGCCCTGCTACAGGCTTCATCAGAAATCTTTGTTAAATCAGAAATCGGGCGTAGAACGCCGTGCCAGCGCATTAGCGCACTGCACCACAGAGGCGATGAGATTTCAGTGTCAATTTCTCAGTTTTTCTCCCTTTCATACTATTTTTGTTGCTGGTCTTTTTTGCTTACTTTAGTTTTTATGCTTATGTTATTATGGAGTCTAATTATTTGTCGCAATTCGCCACAAACAAAGCAGAGTAACTGAAGTTGCTTTTTTTTTCTTTAGACTGTTTCAGTGTTTTTTGGTTAGACTCTACCATTTGATTACAATTGAAATTTTTCTATATTTCTATATTTTTTATTTTTTTTTTTTATATTTTTAAAAACTGTTACGATATTTGAAAACATGGAATTTTCGGTGTAAAAACAAGAGATATTTTGTAGGCATTTTGAAAAAAATTCGTTAAAAATAGCAATCGTTGAAATTCCAACCTAAAATTGTGTGTTAGTCTTTAAAATTGATGCATTGACTAAACACTACACTAAAAATATAAAGATTTTTTACAAGACTATGAAAAACGTGACTGAACATTTCAGGGTAAAATAAAAAGGAATTTTTCATAAAAATGCTGCAAAAAAATATACCACTAAAAGACATATTCAAGATCTTTAAAATATATGCACACGTTTTTCTGTACAACTTATGGTTTCAAAACTACATCTATTTCAATACATGCACTAATTGTATTTTTTTATGTTTTTTAATATTTTCACTGTGTTTATCGGAAATACAAAGGTTAGATTTTGCTCAAAATTAGTCGAATTGATATGGACCCATCGATATACAGTTTCTTGCTTTACTATATGACAGTGTTGCCATGAAAAAAACTTTTACAGCGTAACTTTTGCACTCTGCTCTTCGGATTTCTCGTCGGATTTGTGAAACTCTGAAAACAAGAACTAAGAAATTTTCAGTCGCATTTTACAACAAGGGAGACAAATAAAATATTGCATTTTATTAGACGTATGGCGTATATTTAAGGTTTATTTATATAAATAAATCACATTTTTTCAAAAGTCAATTCAATAATGATTATATATATAGAAAATATATTATAATAAATTAGATTTTGAAAATATTTTTGAACACACAAACAAAGAGTAAAAATCAAATTGAAAATACATTCGCAACACATTTTGGTTTAATGTAGATCTCTTAAATCGGTAAAAATTAAATGCATAGAGCTATAATACATAATTTTTCCATTTTAACTCTATAAATGTAAAGCTTTTGCTTCAAGTAAATTAACAAAAAAATTGGATTTTAGTGAAAAAAATATAATTTTTTCGAAGTCATATATACATTTATTTATTAAGTTTGTTTATCAATTCTTTATCAATTTCAAGACTAAAACAGTTAAAAGATTTCATACGCAGATAATCTTTTGTATGCAGAGTTCCTTCCATTGTATCTAACTCTAATCTATTGCGAACTTTAGTTTTATTAATATTTATTTGACTAAAAGTTCGCTCAACATTAGCTGAGGAATTCGGTAAGCTCAACAATTCAAAAATAAATTTTTCCATTATTGGAAATGCAAAAGTACCATCGCATCTTTTTATTTTAAAGTAGCCATCAATTTTATTATACTATTTTTTTCTTTTCATATATGTATATAAAAATATATGCAAAATCGGACGCCGGATCTACTTTTTCTGAAATCGTAACATTTTGAAGAATTTTGGTCAAATATCGGAACGTCGGATTCAAGTATTAAAATCGTAACATATCCGATATATCGGAGCATATGGCAACGCTGCTATATGATGTTATGGTACAACCAAGTTTTGAATTTCTAAATATAGGTGTTTATATCTTCGTAAGCCATTAACATAACATGTGGCGTAATTAAAAGCTTTTTGCAATTTTAATCGGGAAGATGAGTTGAGCTTACTGTACACTCTTTCAGAGTATGTTATCAATAGGAAAATTAATTGTATCAACTTGCGTTTCATATTTACAGGAGTTACACTAGCAGACATTATCAAATTACGTAGGATATAATTAACTTTTTTCACTTTATTGTTCACATGATCAACACAGGACACAGAAGAATTTATATAAAAGCCGAGATTTACAATTTTTGACACAACAGTTAGCTTATTTATTCCAATAAACAAATCAGGGACATAATTTTAAAAGATTTTGTACTTACAAATAGGCTGAATGAGCACAAGACTAAAAATTTTGTCGATCGGATTCAGTTCGTTGAAGTAATTTTTCTTTTTATTATCTCAACATCTAAAATTACGTCACCCAGAGAGGGGCCAGAGACCTCACCCAGAGAGAGTTTTAACGCATGCAAGAGTTTTTTCTGACGTGTTTTTGCATGTGATGCATTAAAACAGGCGCTGCGTTGCTTGCATACCATGTCAACAACGATTATTGTGTAAAATTGTTTTTGTCTTTATTATTATTGCTTGTGATCTCAGAGTTTTCAGTGTGAAAGTTTTGTAAAGGTTTGATTTTTTTTATTGTGTGGGGAAAATTATGGAGAAACTACAAATGATACCTGCCAACATCAAACAAAAAAATGAAAGAATGGGCCACCTCTCATGTTTTCTGTACATGGGCCTAAGTAGGCCAAAGTAGGTTATTTTTCCGCTTCCCAGAGTGTTGCCCATCCTAGGGTTAATTAAAATGTATTCCAGCGTTTTAGCAATCAAAGCGCTTAAAATTTGTGGGACTATTGCCTGTAAACCTGTTGTGAGGAAAGAACTACTCTGATTTATTCCGCAAAAGGCCTTCTTTTTCCAATGCCGCGAGTGCCTGGAAGGCACTTTAACTGGTCATAAGAGCCAAGAAGTTAGCGAAAATAAGTAGAGTTTTAATTGCAGCTTGTTGTAACATTATTTATAAAAACATGAACCTCTAAACAGCCATTTCAGTGTTCTTTTGCGAAACTACGTTGGTTTTTAGAAAAGTATCAAGTACAAAAATATCGAGTAAAAAGCATCGAATATCGAATACTCGATACCAAAATATTCGACACGAAAAAGCATCGGGTCTAGTATAATCAGTTTACCCATCACTAATTTCGGCTTCTACCGATGAATGCCACAAAAAGCGCAACAATGCAAAGATTCTTTGCATTTCTAACTTCAATGCATCCAGCAAAAGATATCTAGTTCGTGGTTAGAGAGCGGGGCAGAGAGACTTGGCTGAGGTTCTAGCTGCCAAATTGACACGAAACAGAAGGCACAAAAAAGCAAAGAAAAAATATTTAGCATGAAAAGCAGTCTGACGACGTTGAAAAGAGCCAGTTTACATGATGCTTTTAACTATGAGTGTGTGTGTATGTATCTATTTGTCTTAACCCAATCAGTCAAACAGGCTTGGAATAAACTTGTAGTAAGCTCAGAAACGTAAGCATCGTGCTTAAAAAAAGCTTGTAAAAATTGTTGTGAAATACTTTCAAGTAATTGTAGAATAAGCAAAAACGAACCCTTGGAAAAATATTCCTTACTGTAATATTGTTGTAAGCGTTTACTATTCAATTGGATATAAGTGTTATGAATAAACTTTCTACAATACTTACTTTGCAATTTCAAAAAAGTGTTGTAAAAGTATTATTAAAAACAATTATAAAATAATTGGAAATAAGTATTATTGTTGATTTTTTCTTACAACTGTTTTTAAAAACTTGGAAAAAAGTTTTATTAAAATAGTATTAAATAATTGGAAGCAAGTATTATTTTAAGCTTTTAAGCAATTTAATTAATCTATTGTGCTCGCAGTTAACATAGTAGCTAAAATTCATCTTATTTGTAAAATTAATCCATATGAAAGACCTTACATCCAAATCTATAGAAAATTAATCTATAGTACGCAACCGGTAAAATCATTGCCACTCAAAAGAAATTTAATACATACAAAACTATTTGGACCATTTAGTATATATTTTGTTAGGCACATTAATGTAATTAACAAAATAATAAATATTTATTTAACCCTTACAAAATTCTAAAAGTCTGACAATCATCATTCCCGTGTGCTCTAATTATCATTGAACTCCGGCCACTGACATCAAAATTGATGCCTTCTTTTTTTATTGCAATTGTAATTTTCAATGATTGGGACTTCCCTTGTGAAAGCTGTGAAACTATTACATTTGAAAGCATTTTCCAATCATGCTTTGAAAACGCTTGTTAATTAAACTTTAAGAAAACTTACTGCAAGTACTATTATAAAAAGCTTATTGTTTTCCCGTTTCTATACAATTTTACAACATACTAGTAAATTCATTACGTAGACAAGTGTTTTCATAGCATGTTTGGAAAAGGCTTAAATTTTTATATTGCAGGTAAGCTTACTCCAAACACTTTTACAGAATGGCTAATTGGGGTGTGTAAGCTTAAAACCCTATGCACACGGCAGTTGACTGCATACATGCACAAATTTATTTTCTACTGAATTTTTTTACCAGAAACACAAGATATTGATAAAAATAGGCAACAAAGATTGTTAGTAATATTGAACAGTTTTTTATCAGCAACACAAACAGAGAAAGCAACTAGATAGAAGGGTTGGAACTATGGTAAGCTGTTGACATTCAGTTATGTTTCTAGTTGGTGTTTAAACTTTAAAGCGATATGTTTTCATAATCATATTGCTATTTTGTACACACAACAAAATGTTGCTTCAAACCACAAGAAATAATTTTTTAGTTGAACAGATTTAACTGGATTACATCTTTTCTGTATTCCCACAAAATATGCCTTCTCCATTTGATCACGTTTCACTACATTTTTTGTGTAGAAATGTGGCTTTAAAAGCATAAAATAACGTAAAATCAATCGTTATGGCAACATTGCGTTACGTGCCCTTAAAAACCTTTCATAAACCTATTTCTCAAAATGTAAAGTATAGAAGTAACATTTTTTTTTAGCTTTCGTTTAATATCAATGGAATAATCTACCGTATTGTTTTTAATTTTTATGCACACAATTCGTCACTGCATCGGTTGAAAATCACCGATCATCAACTTCCGATCAGCATTGTTAGCAGAGATGATATTTGTAGTAGATAAGGACTTTTTCGATTTTAAAAAGTACCTTTTGGTCCAAAAAAGTACTTTCGGATTTGATTAACCAAATTTTATTTAATTGGTAAAATTAACACATCAACGCATTTTGTAATTTTGTGTGCTTCTTTTTTGCTTTTTCCTTTGACATAACGAACATATTCGATTCCTGTTCTATTTTCAGGTTTAATTTTCTTGTGATTGTGAATATAACATTATAACTACCAACGTCATATGGTGTAGTGGACGTGCAGTGCAGTGATGAAAGTATTGTTATTTGTTTTAATATAGCAATGTATCAATAAATCTGAGTTACATATTTTAAATAATTAAGTTTATAAATCTATTAAAAGTACAGATGGTTGGTAAAGCTTCCTGGATTGCCGACTCCAATTCATGACGAAAACATTGAACGTGATAAATGTACCACGAGCAGCACTCCACAAGGATCCGTTACATGTATCGAGTATATTTAATTGTTAAGTTATTAAGTAAAAAATTTGCATTAATTTTTTCATATGTGCCTCAGTAACAAAACTAAAGCTTCTTTAATCACAATAACCCATTAATGCTAACTACCAGAACCCGTTGAGTTTAGATTTTGAAATTTTCAGCAAAATTTTGTTGAAGCTTAAAAAAAATCTAAAGAATTTGGGTGTGGTGAAGCGCATGATTATAAAGGCAAAAGAGGGGTCTTTAAGTAGAGAAATAAAAATATATATCTAAAAAATATTAGAAAAAATTATAAATTGGAAAATTTTCATTTCGTAGCGAAGGCACCTAATGCACTTTTTTAATTATTTTCTTTTTTCTTCAGGTTTATAAAACAAAATAACTCACCTGAGTGGCATTGTTCATTTTTTTTAAATACTGCACGAACAGGCGCGAAAAAGTTCACAAAAAGGCTTTTAATGTCAATTTTATAAATTTTTTTAGAAAAAGCAAACTTTTGGCCTTCTTTTACTGTTGAAAGCAAAAGCTTTACAGTGGCTGAGGATTTTTGAGGAATTCTTAAAAAATGCTTTTATCGCGTATGATATATCATACTTTGTCAATAATGGGTTAATAAAAAGTACTCTCGCTTCCTAAAAAGACCTTTTTAAAGAGAAAAAAAGTCCCCTAAAAAATGATCAAATATCATCACTGATTGTTAGTCAGTTTTTGTGCTAAATTTAAAATTTAAAAAATTTTTATCATAAAATAAATTATTTTGCTTGTAGAATCGTTTTGTTTGTGTGTTCTTACTATGAAGCTTAATGAGATAATATTAAGAGCTTTTAGCTTTTAAGTATATTGCACGGAAAAAATAGAGATTTTAAGTTTAAAATTGCAAATTTAAAGAATTTAACTTAGTTGAACTTTAATTTATTGGTAGTTTTAACTTTAAATTATATGAAGGCATGACATTAAATTATGACGGTTAAGTTAACAAGGGATAAATGATAGATTTTTAACAAACAATTAAGCTTGGCTTCAGGGAGTTTTTGAGATACCAACCTTTAATGGACGTGGCCGGCCATTGAAACTTTTCAAAATGCTTAGCATCAAAGGAAAAGAAGAAGAACGCAGAGCTAACGTAGCAGAAATGACAAGAAAAAAACTTGCGTTCGATTTTGAAATGAAATGACGTCAAACTGGAAAATCACAATGGAAGATTATCTACTCTCCAAGCTCTTTCAATTTTTGTTGATGTAAATTTATCAATAAAGCAGTGTGATATAGTGATAACTAGTGACAAAACTTTTTCCTACCTACAGTATTCTCCAAAAAGCAAAAAAAAAAACCACGTTGCTACCCAACACCTGTTTCATATATTGTAACAGAAACTTTGACTGAAGTAAACTAGAAGGACTTGTGTTAAAACCACACAGGATGATGTACAAAAAACTTGAATGTAATTATTTGCAACTTATTTCAAAATGGGGATGTAATGGTTTGCAGCAAACACAATTCAAACAAAAGTTTGAAAACTACTTTGATTCAGTTGAAAATACCTTCCAAAGGGCATTTCTGCCTTTGCATTTTTTGCACGACGTGTTTTTGTTCGTCAACACCACAAACAATGAAATTTAATCATTAAAAGTAGGATGAGAATAAAAAGCCATATAAGGCAATAGATCATTTGGATCATTTTGATCGTTTTAATCAGCGGTCGTCAGTGCTTTACTAGAAAATTTTTTACAACAACTTCAAGATTTTCTAGGCACTATTCGGATTCAGCGACCCATTTTTACCCAGTAAATCTTACCTAGAAAAACTTAAAATTGCTTTGAAAAAAAAATTTCTAGTTAGAACAAAGTGTCTAGAACAAAAACACGTCGTGCATTGATTGCCGAGAGATAAAGTGTGTATTGCTTGTTGTAGGCTTTCGTTTGGTGCTGAGCAAATCAAACTCTCAAGTGTTATTAGATGACAGTCAACTGTATTGCAATAAATCACAGTGTGTGTACGCTGAAATCGATGCACCTACGCAGGGCGTTACTACTTATGGCGTGGGTTTTAAGGGGATGGTAGAGGAACTTCGGGTGTTGTGGTATAGGTTACTTTATTCTGCGATTTGTGAAAAAGCTATAAGTCCGTTCTAAGTCAAATATTGTTAGTTTTGATGCTTGAAGTATTGGTAACAAAATAGTATAGAACAAGAATTTTACGATAGCCCATAAAAAAGTTATTAGAGAAAGTTTGAAAAAACCCAAAAACCTTCTTCCTAGAAATTTGGAGAGTATTGTGGTACACAACATAGGTGTAATGTGGTATGCTGTCTTTGAGTGAATTAAATTTGAAAAATCTTTATGAAAAAAATTTTATATTATATATATATATGGACTATTTTGAGAGGTTTTTAATTAATAAATTTATTAGAATTTAATATTTAAAGTTGAACAAAAAAAAAAAAAACGTTTACAATTCAATGAATAAAAAAAAAGAAAAAAATTAAACAGAATGACAACAACGGGGTTGCTTAAAAAACTCATTACATTTTTAGGTATCGCTTCAACGTAAAATAAAAAGTGTTACTTAAGTTAAAAAGTATTAACAGGAAAATATGTTAAATTCCGCCACCACATGTATAATCATAATTCCACATTAGCCGCCAAGCTGTATACCACAATAGTGTGGTGTACTACTTCATTTCTGTAACTAATTTTGATGCCACTGTAACGGCTGGACCTATTAATGGCTTTACGCCGTACTTTTAAAAAGGAAAGAAAAGAAGGAAGAAAGTCTTTTAGATTTTTAGACTTAGCACAAGACTGACCCTTTATTAAATTTTCCAGATCTATATAAATTAAAAACACCAGTATTTTTCTTCTATACTGCAGCCAAAACTCCTCCCCATATTTTCACATACATTGAAATTAAAAGTAGCCAAAACCAATTAATTAACATATTGAGCAATTTCTTTACATTTATAAGTTCTTTGTTTTCTTCTATTCTTACACTTCAAATAATTACTATTGCTGCGCTTGCAATTTCAATGCAGCAACATTGTTTGCGTCAGTCGCGATGTAATATGAATCATTTGACCCAGTGCAGAAATGAAGATAAACAAAACGAAAATTAGTGTGTTGTCATCGACTCAAATATTTACTGTACCGTACACTACACCCTTACTCTTCAGCGAAAAATTATTACTTGAAAGAATTTTTAAAGATTGGAGAGGTGTTTGGAGCAGTTAACATACGTATGTAGTTTACAAAAATGTTCTTATTACCTATATTATTACTAAAGAAAAATAGATAACATATTTAGTTATAAATTTATTTTTTTCTTATATATACCTATTTAATACATAAATCTCTATTTTTTTAAATATATATTTCATATGTAGATGTAAGTTGTTTTTCAAGAACTTATTATTTTTATTAATTTATTAGGGGATAACTTGATTAAATTAAATTTATCTTCTTAGTTACTTCTTATGTATTTCTTTAAAATATTGTTGTGCAACAACTTATTTTTACCGTTAACCTCTACTAGTGAATTTACGCCTAATCTATCAATTATCTTATATGGTCCATGATATGGGCTTTGTAGTTTCTTTTTATTTTCTAAACCTATAAAAACTAAATCACCTATTTCTAATGAAGCTTCATTCTTATTTCTATCATACTCTTTCTTTCTCTTGAGTTTAACTGTTTTAATCATATTTCTAGCTCTCTTAACGGATGTCTTTAACCTTATTTTTAATTCATTACTATAATCTTCTAAATTATATATTTTATCAGGTTCATTTAAAATATCACTCGGAAGTGATGGTAATTTTCCAAATATAAGTTCATATGGAGAATATGATGTATCTACATGTGGTGTGGTATTGTACGCAAACGTGTAGTACGGAACCCATTTATCCCATTCTTGGTCATCCACAAATGATAATAAATATTCGTTCAGAACCCTATGATTTCTTTCTAGAGCTCCTATAGTCTGATGATGGTACGGAGTTGAGAAAATTTGTCGCGTGTCGAGTAATTTGCATATGTTTGCCATTAACTCATTTTTAAATTCTGTGCCGCAGTCAGATATAAGGATCTTAAAACATCCGTATTTAAGTATGAACTGTTCTACTAGAGTTTTTGCAATAGTCTTTGCTTCTTTTGTCTCAATAGGATGTGCTACCATAAATTTTGTAAGGTCGCATTGGATAGTTAAAATGTATCGATTTCCATTAGAAAATTTTAACGCTCCTACTGTGTCTATAGATACATTTTCAAAACTTGTTGTCGGTGTATTCGTAACTATTAAACCTTCTTTAATATGCCTGTTTATTTTATTTTTGTGACAATTTTCGCAGTTGTTTATGTAATCTTTAACCATTTTTCTCATATTCTTCCAGATTTATCGTTGCTTCAATTTTAAAATTGTCTTTCTGATTCCTAAATGTCCTCCTGTTCGAGTGTTATGATATTCATCTATCAATTTGTATTGTTGCAGTGTACTTTCTATATGTCGTGGAGCTTTGTAAATTAATATTTTTATAGGCGAGGATTTATTCATTTTCAACTTGTTGTACTTTTCTTTGAATGCATTCATTTTAATATTTTCAAATATATAATCTTTGTCACAAAGGGCTAGCTCCTTTATCTGTGATCTATTTAATAAACAATGTAGTTTCTCCAACATCGAATCTAGTTTCGAAGGGTCATCGCTACATGTTATGTGCACTTCATTATTATTTATATTCATAGTAACGTTACTCTTTTCTTTAATAACAAATTTTAATTTCATTGCCATTCTTACGTCATTAAAAGATGTGCATTCCCAAATGTAGAGGTGATCAGTCTCTTTATGAGATGTGCTGTTCCTGTTAACACGTTCTTTGGTATCCATACTCATTTCACTCGCTTGATTGTCATTTCTTTCCTCATTTTCATTATTGCTCCTTTTACGTAATTGTTTTGTTTTGCTCCTTGTTATTGCTAATACTTCTTTTTCACTGCTCATTGGAATCATATTTTTTAAAATTTCGCTGTCATATTTTATTCTGGATAATGCATCGGCGTTAGTGTTCATTTTGCCTTGTTTGTATGTAATTTCAAAATCATAATCAGACAAATCTAATCTGATTCTGGACATTTTGGACGATGGGTTCTTATGTGAAAATAGAGAGACTAGTGGTCTGTGGTCAGTCACTACTATAAATTTTCTTCCATATAGGTAGGGTTTGAAAAAGTTTATGCTCCAGTGTATTGCTAGGAGTTCTTTCTCTATGACCGGCTTGTTTATATCATACTTTTGTAATTACTTACTAGCGTATGATATTGGCAGATCATGTCCAATCTCTCCTTGCGAGAGAACAGCTCCTAATGCAAAATCGGATGCGTCAGTAGTTACGATAAATGGCTTCTCAAAATTTGGGTATTGTAGGATTGGTGAATCAACAAGTTTATGTTTTAAGCTACAGAATGCTTTTTCGCACTCCTCTGACCAGATAAAGGGTGTCCCTTTTTTGAGTAGGGAATTTAAACATTTTGCTACGGCTGCAAAGTCCGGTATGAAACGTCTGTAATAGTTACAAAAAGCCACGAACCTTCGTACGTTGTCTGCATTTTTTGGTGTTGGGTATATTAAAACAGACTCACATTTAGCTGGATCCGTTTTAATACCTTTGTGTGTTATTAAATGGCCGAGGTATGTTACTTCCGGTCTGAGAAATTGGCATTTGCCCGCGTTTAGCTTTAAATTGTATTTTTGCAGGCGCTCAAAAACTTTAACCAGATTTTGGTTATGATGCTTAAGTGAACATCCAAATACTATTATGTCATCGACATAAAGGAAAGCTTCTGAATTCAAACCGCTCAAAGCTATTGTAAGCATTCTTTGGAAGCTGTTTGAAGAAATCTTTAAACCGAATGGTAGACGTTTAAAATGGTAATGTCCGTCTTGTGTAGAAAATGCTGTTAATGGTCGTGAATTTTTGTCTAGTGGTATTTGATGAAAAGAGCTTGTCATGTCTAATGTTGAGAAGTACTTGGCTCTTCCTAACATGTCTAGGACGTCCTCTAATCTTGTCAGTGGAAATTTGTCGTTAACTAATTTTTCGTTCAATTTCCTGAAATCTACAACCAAGCGCCATTTTTTTTTGTCATCATTGCTTTTCTTTGGAACTAGTAGCAATGATGCATTGTATGGGCTTACCGAGGGCTCAATTATGTCATTGTTTATTAAATTTTCTACTTGTTTGTTTATTTCCTTATATTGTGAATGAGGAAGTCGATAATTTTTTATATAGACTGGTGTTGTGCCTGACAAGTTTAATTTTTGTGTATAAAAATTATTAGTCGTTAGATTTTCTCCTTCAACATGGAAAATAGATTGATGTCTTCTAAATGTGTCTCTTAATTCGGTCTCGGTACTGTTGTCTAATTTCAATTCTGTCATTAACTTCTTAAAACGTTGTTCGTTTATTCCTTCATTGTGTTCGTTTTTTGTAGTCAATATTGTGTATTCTGTTAGTTTTTCTGTTTTTGGCTTAACCCCATTCAAAACTACTTCTTTATCGTTTACGTTGATAACCTTGATGTGGCAGATACCTTTGGGAGATGCTAAGGAGTTAGATAAAAACACGCCTTCTACGAGTTCTTGATTCAAAATGACACAGTCTTCCGTTATTTCAAGGTTTATTGGAAGGATCATTTCCGTTCTGGGTGGTATTGTGTAATATTCATGCTTTGGTAGTCTTGTTGCTATAGGTACTACGTAATCCGTTTCGGCTATAGGAATCGTAATAGTGAATGTTTCATAGTCTATCTTGCATGCGTATTTTACAAAGAAATCTCTACCTAGAATTCCGTCTGTAGTGATGGGAAAATCGTTATCCACTACGTGAAAATCATTGTTTGCACGGTTATCTCCTAGGCATAATGTTAATTTTGTAACGCCTAAAGAGTATATTTCATCTTTAGTTATGCCTGTTAGTTTGCATTTTTTATCGAAATTGTTTTCAAAATTTGCGTTCATTTCTTTGCATATCGAAATGTCTGCTCCCGTGTCTAATAGAAATGTTAGAGCACGATTTGTTTGTGCGCATTTTAGTGTTACGTAATTGGTGAGATTCTCTGATATTAGGCAAATTTTCTTTTTATTTATTGTTGGCCTTCCGGAGGTGCTTGGAAATCTTCCTCCCGGCCGTCCATGTTTCCCTGGTGGTTTACTACACGCATATAGTGTCGGTTACTTCCTTGATTGGAGTTCCTCTGATTGTTATTTCTATTGTTATTAGCATATCTTCTTCTATTGTTGTTGTTATATGACGAATGCCTTTTGTTGTAATTATTGTTGTCATGTACAAAATTTCTGTTATTGTTGTAGTCAGTGTGATTATTTCGTTGATTTGTGTTATACATGAAAGTGTTATTGCCTCTAGTGTTATTATATCTATTTATATTCTGAGGGTTGTTTCTGTTATTATAGTTGTTGAACTGTCGAGTTTGTTATCTGTTGTGGTGTACACGGTAGCTAAAAATGTGAGAGCTATTGTTTTGGGTGTCTCGTTCGATTTCCTGTGCAATATCCACAGCTGTGTTGAAATCCTTAGGCTGAGCTGCAAATTATGTGGTTTTCGTTGCAGTGTTGCCTAGTTCATTAATTTGTAACCTATTAAGTTCCGATACTAAATTTAAAATCTTGTCTTTGAAATTTATTACTGTGTTATTCTTTTGAGTTGCTAATGCTAATTGTGTGTGTACCTGAGCGATTGTAAAATTGCTCTTGTATCTTTCTTGTAACCGTTTCTTAAGTTTTTCAAGTGTTGTTACATCAGGGCCTAAAGCTGTTCGAGCTGCCGCATTAAGCTTTACACTAGTCACAAATTCTATTAGGCTTATTCTTGCGTCAGCTGTGTAAGATCTGTGTAATAATTCTATGATTTTCAAAAATGGTTCCAGTTCTTTATATTGTCCGTTGAATATTGGTATGGCCTTAAGGGCTGTTTCTAGATTGAAAGCTGACATGTTGTTTGAGTTACTATTTTCCTCTTCTATTTCTGTCCCTGAATTTTCACTTCCTTGTCTTGGCTTCAAAAACTGGTCTATTGTATTCACTATCTTATCAAATGTTTCTGTCTCACTTTTGCTAGTCGTATTTTTTACTAGTGTTTCTCTAAGTGCTGCTAAATGCTTTTTAGTTTTCTCTATAAATGTCAATGAATATTTTCTATTTGGAGCCTTACGCAAGTTTGCTAAAAGTTGTTGAACTGTATCTAATTCCATTTAAGTTTGATATTATTTCACAAACATTTGTTGCAGATATATTTAGAGTTGTGTTTTTCAAACATATTTTTACCAATTTTTTTTTTTTACAAATTTCACATCTGAAACATCTATAATGAAAACTATCCTTTTCATATGCTAGATATCTTACCTTACCTATATCTATAATCTTTTCTTTGCAATTGGCACAATATTTTTCAAATAGAATGCCAAAACACCCTTGGTAAAAACAATTTTGTTGCTGATTTTGACATAGTAATATTTTATCATAATTTTACAATTACTATACTCAATATCTTAATGTTTTCTATCAAATTCTTCATTTCTATTCATTAAATTGTTTTTTATTTTAAACTGAAGTGTTTATATTGCGCAACATCTGTTTGCGTACATAGTTCTTATAATATCTATTTATTAAATACAATATCGTTATAATCATAAAAATAACACTAATGATTCCTACTATATTTAAAAATCCACTTTCACCGCTGTTGCTGCTGCTGCTGCTGTTATTATTGTTATTGTTGATTACCTCTTTGGTGCCGAACCAACCCATTTTGGTGTTTGTTGCTCGGACCGTAGTTGAGTTTTTCCAACGCTTTTTTTTTGTAGTAAACGCTACTTTTGGGCCAGATCGTTAACCAGTGGTAGGATGTTGTAAATTTCTGCTACCCGTTGACGTGCGATTACTCGCTTACCACCTCTAACTCTTTTTCGTGTTTTGTCGATTGTTTCCTGTGTGGTGTTATTTCCCTTCCGCCGTTGTTGTCGTTCTTTGTATTTTTCAATGCTTATAGGTTGTGGTCCCGCTGTCTTAGGTGTTGGAATATACACAGCTGTTTCGCGTTGTTCTGCCAATGCTTGTGGCACGTATTCGTCTTCGAATTTCCTAGCGTTTGCTGCTGCTCTCTCAAATAACGCGTTGAAATCGTCCTCTGACATTGATGTTGTAGGCGTGAAAAAATCACAGGATCAAAAAGCTGAATCGTTAGGGCCTTGTTGAGCAGGTTGAAATTTTGGCTCGATCAGATGTTGCAGGATCAAAAATGTGCAGGGTCGGTTTGCAGGATCGCCATGTGGTGTACTACTTCATTTCTGTAACTAATTTTGATGCCACTGTAACGGCTGGACCTATTAATGGCTTTACGCCGTACTCTTAAAAAGGAAAGAAAAGAAGGTAGAAAGTCTTTTAGATTTTTAGACTTAGCACAAGACTGACCCTTTATTCAATTTTCCAGATCTATATAAATTAAAAATACCAGTATTTTTCTTCTATACTGCAGCCAAAACTCCTCCCCATATTTTCACATACATTGAAATTAAAAGTAGCCAAAATCAATTAATTAACATATTGAGCAATTTCTTTACATTTATAAGTTCTTTGTTTTCTTTTATTCTTACACTTCAAATAATTACTATTGCTGCGCTTGCAATTTCAATGCAGCAACATTGTTTGCGTCAGTCGCGATGTAATATGAATCATTTGACCCAGTGCAGAAATGAAGATAAACAAAACGAAAATTAGTTTGTTGTCATCGACTCAAATATTTACTGTACCGTCGTGGGCTGACTGTGCTATGACACTACAATAGCTAATTTGATATGATCAGGTATTAAAACTCTTAAACTGAATAGTGTTGAGAACCAACAAAATATATCACTAATTAATCAAACCTTAACATTTACCTCAAATGCAAAAAGAACACAATAATAACACTCGTTGTTTTCCTTAAAAAATTTCACTGACTTTAGAAAAAATAAAAATTCCAGCAAACGCCTTCACATGTTTTTATCAACTGATCGAAAACGTGTTTGGTTTCGTTGATTTTCTTGAACTCTATTCCCTTTTCATGAGTTCACACGAATTTAAGCAATATTGCGTAAAAATAACTTTTACGGAATCGGAGATACTGGCCTATACCATATTATCCTCCTTTACCATAATACCCGAAGTTCCTCTACTGTTTAAAAAAATTTTGGGACATTTTTTTATAAATTTTTTTCTGAATGTACAACATTTTAAGATTATTTTGTAAAAATGTTAAGCAAATCGTGTTTAAACTTACGAAAATGCAGCGTTTCCAATGGTTCTGACTACAAAAAATTAAACTTCTACATATGTCTGATATTTATAAATTGAAATATGCATTTCATCTGTATTACGTATTTCTTCTTACTATTCGTTTGCTTATTTCCTTGGATGAAAATTGCAAAAACTGAAAAATTTTTAGTCGACGGATTTTCCTGAAATTTATATATACAAAATTTATCACTTTTATTTAAATAAATCACTTTTTACCATAAACAACAACCGCAAATAATCTGATGTTAAAATTTCAAGAAAGTTTTTTGTCAATAGAAAAAAAAATTGGCCAGTTCAGCCTTAGAAAGGACTTTGATCGAGCTTCTATTGTACAATTGTGTTGTGCATGGTATTACATGTTTGAACACAAATGATCGAGAATTGGACCTACGAGTTAAATGCCGACTCCGAACGGCTTATTTTCTCAAGAAGCTTTACATAGCAGTTTTTACTCTCTGAGGTTTTCCATTGTCTGCACAGAGGTACCATTGCCAATTAAAATTAATTCAATTGAAAAACATTCTGTCTGAGCTCGAATTGAACCCAGGCTACCGCGGTTCCTTAGCTTAGGGGCCACGCACTCTACCCACTAGGCTACGGCCGCCACTATTTTGGCCGATTGGGTGGACTATAAATATGTGCTTTATTGTTTAATACTCTTTGTAGATGAGCTGCTAATTGCTGATTTCGAATCTTATATTAGAATTTAAAAAAAAAAAAATAAACTCGGGGGACCCTAAAAATGTGCTGTTTTGTTTTATACTCTTTTTATATGTGCCAACAGTATAAGGGGTCGCTGCTAAATTGGTTATGAATAATGCTACCAACTCATGTTATTAAAAAATAAGTATATTTGCTACTTAGAACACTGAAAAGTAAGTATTTGTAAGTATAATTTTTAAAAATAAGTATAAGTAAGTATATCACCTTAGAAAAAAAATTTTAGTATTTTCTTGATATTATTTACTAATATAGAAATCAATAGAACCCACAATATTCCGTAAGTCTTGTCACGCCCTCTTTTTGTTCTTTTCGAAAAGTTTTGTGTAGGCAATCTAACTAAAACAAAAATTCTTCAGATAAAAAAAAAATTAATTTTATATATTTGCAGTTCATATACCCAGTAAACCAAAACTATCTTTGTTTTAATTCATTTATGAAGTTTTTCGGGTAGTAAAATTCATTTTCGACACTCATAAATTAACCCTTTTGGACTCATTCGTCGGACTGAAATGCCTCTCAAAAGCGAACCTTTTTTCTTCAGTAGTGAGTTAATAAAAGAACTATCAACTGTCAATTTTTTTGTTCGGAAACGAGTTGAAAAAAAGCTATTGAAAAGTTATTTTTCGGCACTCATACATTAACAATTTTTAGCTTTAACTCATTCGCCGGACTGAATGGTCTCTCAAAAACGAACCTTTTTTCGAAAGTGAGTTAAAAAATGAACTATAGAAATGCATTTTTTAATAATTAACATTTTGTTATGGAATAAATTTTCACGAATTTAATCTTCTCTAGCAAGAACATTGATCACACAAATTAAAAAAAAAAAAAAAAAATTACAAAAAAAAATTTCTTCCCAAAAACGTACTCAAAACTATCACTTAACGCAAAACATTCGCATATGGTCCGGTAAGTATATTTCATATGTATAAAATAGTTTGAAAACAAACAAAAAAAGGTAAAAGTAATACGTATTTTCAAAGTAGTGAAATAAAAATAAAATAAAAAAATCAGATTCAAATGAATAAGGCTGGGTCGATTTCCAAGCCTATGTTGCCTGGGAAATTTTCGGATCGGGCGTCAAATTTATTAAAAAAAGGGGCGATAGGGGTGCACTTTACCCTATCACATCTTCAATTTTGTGAACTTTTTCTTTAGGAATTTTTTTTTCAAAAATTTATGTATAAAACTGATGCCAGATTCAACTTAAAACCGATCTCACATTGATACGTTTTAATACAAAAATTTATCGTTTTTTGTTTTTTAGATCCTCCTAGGTGGCGCTGTGGTCGATTTTTAAAAAAACTTGTATTTATAAACCTATAAAAATCGACCACAGCTCCACCTAAGGGATCTAAAAAAAATTTCGGAGGACCATACAAACACATGTAAATATGAGGTGGATAGCTTTTGTGGTTCAGCCGTGATGGTCAAAAACCTTGAATTTATTGTATTTTTCTATAGTATTGCTCTATCTGTTCTAAATGTTTATATACAAACATTTTTGGAAAAAAATTCCTAAAGAAAAAATTCACAAAATTGAAGATGTGATAGGATAAATTGCACCCTTATGGCCCCTATCGACCCAGCCTAAAATATATACAGAGATCAAAGCAAAGTTATCATTATTCGCAATAACTGTCACTAAATTGACGTGCTATATTAACTGGTTTGTTTTCTTTTTGCTTGGAATCGTATTTGTCTTGGCTGGAAATGTTGTTTAATATGCCAAGTCTTGTCTTTAAAAGTTTGTAAAATTCGATACATCTGTATTCAATATTATTTTTTGCAAATAAAATTGACTCCAGTGTCTGTATTTTTAACGCTGTTGACTCCAATTTCCAAACTTTTTATGGTTTTGGAAGCAAAAGTTCAACCAGAGCTGAAAAGTAAGCATGAATAAGTATAAATCTTAAAAGTAAGTATACTTATAAGCATGGAATTTTAGTAAGTATATGAAGCTGAAAATAAGTATGATACTTACAAAGTAAGTATAGTTGGTAGCATTAGTTATGAATATAAACCACCATTCTATAGGCGACTACTGAGCAGCTCAGATTTGTCTGAAAACCTCACAATATTTTTCACTTTATTTTATAAGTAACTAGTATTCCCCAGCAGACTTTGTGCTGCCACAGAACGCCTTACTGCCATATACGAAAGTGCCTAATGCTAAATATATTCACCATTTTCAGTATAGCTGCCGAAAATAACCATATGAACAAAAATACCAAATTTTAGCCTAATGCGATCAAAACCATTGAAATAAAACATTTTCATTGGTTTCTGGGTGGTGGAAACCAATTTTTAGTACAGTTACTGACAGTAACTATACAAACTAAGCAAAAATTTAAGCTCAATCGACCCAGTAGTCAATTTTAATGACTTCTCAGAAAGTGGGCGTGGCTATGTAGCGATAACGCACATTTCTAGTATGGTCTCCACAAGTAACCTTACAAACTTAAGTACAAAATTTTAGTCTTATACCGCCAAAACTGCTTGAAATAAAGCATTTTCACTGATTTGTGGGCGAAAAAAGAGGGCGTGGAAATTAATTTTTAGTACAGATGCTAACAGTAACCATACGAACTGAATTATCAAATTTAGGGGTCGCTGATTTTAAATCGGAAATCAAAATTTTAAATTTCAATATGGTTAATAGGGCTGCAACCTAAATTTTTCTTATTTTTGCGAATTCTTGTAATTTCGAAATTCTGACAACGGATTCGGAATCAGCTACCCATTTTTACGTAGTGTTCGCGCTAGCATCGAATTCATAAAAATACAAAAAATTAAGGTGGCACCCTATCCACCATTTTGAATTTTAAAATTCTGACATCAGATTCGAAATCACTGACTCCCTATTACTGTTAAATAATGTTTAAAATTCTTAAAAATACATATTATTAGGTGGCAACCCTATTATTTCAAAACTTTATAATTTCAAATTCTGACCATGGATTCGTATTCAGAGACCCTTTTTTGATGTACCATTTTTTTTGACAGCCCCGAATTCATAAAAATACAAAAAATTAGGATGGCAACCCTATTAACCATTTTTAATTTTAATATTCTGACTTCAGATTCAAAATCAGCGACCCCTATTACTGTTAAATTATGTTTAAAATTTTGAAAAATACATAATGGTATGTGGCAGCCCTATTATGTAAAAAATTACATAATTTTGAAATTCTGACAACGGATGCAGATTCAGCGACCCATTTTTACCTAGTGTTCGCTCCAGCACCGAATTCGTTCTCTGATACAAACCATACATTGCCAGTGAATGTCGTCGTTGCATTGACTGCAGTGAGCTCTCTCATGGTAAAATTAGACAAGGTAGTGTTAAGACGGAGAGCCGGTGACCAAAACTGTCAAAACAAAGTTGATATTTCATACAAAATCTGCAACCAATGAGAATGCAATATGAACGCAAAAATTGTCAAAAATACCAAAATGGCTGAGTTTGACAGTTATGATCACTAAGAAAGAGAGCACATTCAGCCCTAACACTACCTTGTCTAGTTCTATTATGAGCTCTCTGACAACCATATCTTAGATCAACCATCTCTTTGATCTGTTTCGATTGGGCTATTATGGTTTGTTCGTCTTCGCTGCAATCACACACATGATTTCTTTGCAGCAAGCAAAACAGTGCAGTGTAGTGTGAAATGAGCAAATGTTTTGAAGCCGGTATTAAGTGCACCTACGCAGAGCTCTAATTTGAACCCTAAGGGCCAATTTTTCAGTGGGAGCTTAAACTCTAGTTAAATTAAACTAAGGTTAGCTCACCAAAATTGGACGTTTAAACTCTGTTTAGCTAGATATTTTAGCATTCTTTGTAGTTAAACTGACTTGAATTATAATATAATGTTGTTTCTTCTTTGCCTATGATTTATAATTTAAAAATCATATATTTTTAACACAAAATTTAGAAAATAAATTTTAAAAAATTGTAAATTTATAAAAAGGTATTGAGTGCCCTAGAGAATTTGTACCCTTCCTTTTGAATTAGAATGATCGATATATTGCTTATGAATATATCATTCATTTAAAAAAAAAAATGGTAATAGATATTAGTAAAAAAGAGGCGGTGACTTAGAAAAACGTATCTTTATTCTGTTTTTTATGTTAAGTCGTAAAATTTTGATACATATCATTGCAAGCATTTAATCTTGATTTTCATTCAAACTAATGTTTAATTTTAAAATGGAGCAATATTGCACTGAAGGCTAAAGAGTGTGTTAAAAAAAAAGTTTATAGTATAATAGAATAATTTTGAAAAGTAAGCATTTTTCGAAAAATATCCAAGCAGAAAGAAACCGCAATGAAACCAGAGAAACTCTATTGTGGTAAGATTTTATTATTAGCACTAAGAACTATGCAAAGCTTTTCAAAAAGAAGAGAAAAAGAAATCATTTCAAAAGCAAGCACTTTGAGTGTGTCCGTGTGATTGTGTTTTATTATCTCTTGTAAAATTATTTCCCATTGTTTTCCATGCAAACTGTTGTTATGCTCAGTATTGCTTTTGTTTTTGTTATCTATTGTTTTTGTTGTTGTTTGTGATTGTTTAAGTGCGTTTTTGAAAATGTTGGCTCTTTTATGCATAATTTTATGTAGCACTCTGCTTTATTTACTTAAGTAGCAATTTTTAAAACAAAACGGCAGGCAGACAGACAGTTAAATAGACCTGCATCTGAACTATCTCTCTCGGCCAGAGAAAAGCAAGTCAAGGTGTAAACGATGCGCCCACAGTGTTTCGTTTCGTACAAGTTAGACGGAGAAAATTATTTTGTAGATTTTTTTAGTAGTTTTCGATGTTAACCCTTTCGCAAATTTGATGCCATATGGCATCATCGGGTTTTAAGAACCCGTAGAACCGCTTAGGCACAATTTGTAAATATATTTTGTATGCCAGTTTTTATATAAGACTGTTATGAGTTCGTCTTATTAAAAATATTGCTATTTAGTTGTTATTAGAACGAGAAATACGGTTTTATTTTGCACCAAATTGACTTGATTAATTGTTTACTGAAAATGTCACATAAAAAACTTAAAATTTTTGTTAAAAAGTGAAAAATATTGATAATTTTTTAATGCACTAATATAAACAATTAGATACCGTAAAAACCTGCTTAATTAAAAAAAAAATTCAAATGCTTTTATAGGCGTGGCGATTTTTCAAATATCCTGTGATGCCATTTGACATCAATTTTACTCATAGGTGCTAAAATATTTGCGGCACTCGCACCTTATTCAATTTGATATGTGTGCATGTGCCCTATTTTGCTCATTATGTTTTTAGCATTTGATAGTTAAGGTTATTTTTTTTTTGTATCCAGGAAAATAAGTGATAATGAAATTGAAAAAATTTTAAATAATTTTGATTGATCCTATTTAGATGAACAAGAAGAACTGGCGTCTTACTAAATTTAAATTAAGCCTTCGAAAAAAGCAATACATTTTTATTAGAAGAGCTATCTCGAAATGGCCAATACGAAGTAAATATTGAATATCTTGAAATTTACAATGTCGAGCTTTTAAATTTTAATGCGGATAAAACTTTAGAAGAAAATGTACCTCAGGACGGCCAATCCAGAGGACTTTAATTATAAAATGTCGAGACTTCAGATCATTAAGAAGATAAAATATTAGAAAATGAAACTTTTAAAAAAATAGACGTCTTTCTTTGGAAAAAGACTTCTTGGAGTTCTCCAGAAGCTAATTTTATTGAGACGCAAAATCCAAAAAAAAAAAAAATAAAAAGTTCCAGTACAGTATTTTCTTGAGTACTATACTGTTGATTTTCTTGGAAAAGTAGTTAATGCTACAAATTAAGCTAAGGTAGAAAATAACATTACTTCAAACAATTTAATAAAGGAAGAATTATATAAGCTAATAGCGCTAGAGATTATTTTCGGTACAATTGGTTATCCGCGACTAGAAATGTATTGGTCAAAGGCCACCGAAATTCCATCCTTTCGTCAGAGTATGACGAGAAATAGATTTCACCCTATTCGTAATTATCAATGATAAACTTTCTAATGTCCTTCACAT
Source organism: Dichetophora obliterata (assembly GCA_963920525.1). NCBI lineage: Eukaryota > Metazoa > Arthropoda > Insecta > Diptera > Sciomyzidae > Dichetophora > Dichetophora obliterata. The sequence continues at coordinate 186,811,343 of OY986435.1, read as the reverse complement.
TTTGAACATATCTACTTGGAAGATATATACTATTCCAAGATATGAAATCTATGAAAGATGGTTTCTTTTAAAGGAAAAACTGCATTAAGACAATATATGACCAAAAAGCCTATAAAATGGGGTGTAAAAATATTTTTCATCTGCAGTTCAACTTGTATTCATTATGATTTAGAAATTTACTAGGTTTAAAACACTATTATGGCTGGCTCAAAGTTAGGGTTTTGTTCCGATATAGTGATCCATCTTGCAAAAACAACTCCAGAAGGAAATAATTTCAAAATTTATTTTGATAACTATTTTACAACCCTTAAAAAAAAGGGTATTTTTAATTTGGGCTACAGGTGCGATAAGAAGCAACAGAATCCCACTCCAATCCGAAAAAGATCTAAAAAAAAGGTAGAGGTAGTTTCAATCACCGCATTGAAAGAAATCACAATATTTTTGCATTTAAATGGCTTGATGGAGGTAAAGTTAGCATTGTGTCAACAATATTTGGCGATGAAAAGTCACACGATTCTGTTTTGATCAAAAAAAGAAAATTGAAATTTCACAACCTTCTATGTACAATATATGTATAGGGGGCGTTGACAAGATGGATTTCCTCCTTTCTTTGTACAGAATTTCCATAAAATCAAAAAATTGAACGCTTAAAATTTTTAACCATTTCATTGATCTGCAACTCCTGGTTAGAATGCAAAAAAGATTTTGAAGATAATAATTTGAAATCAAAGGATTGCTGGGATCTATTGGCATTTCGTAATGATATTGCAGATGGTTATTAGCGACGCTTATTAGCGAAAGGGTTAAGGTGAGGGAAAGTTAAAAAAAAAAATTTCAGACATTTTGAAACAGTGGGCGCGGCAGCTCCCATATGACTTAAACACATATTTCGCTATATCTTAGAAATTAAAAGTGTTACAATAACGAAATCAAAGGTAGACGTCAAGTGTATGATTACTAAACAGTGTTCAAAATTTTAGCTTAATCGGTCAAGTGGGCGTGATGCTTCCATACAACTCAGTGGCGGATTATCTATAAGGCAAACTAGGCACGTGCCTAGGGGCGCTGGGTAAGAAGGGACTCGCGCGAAAATTTGTAAACGAAAAAAATAAGTAAGTATCTACTTAAAAAAACTCCATATTTCTGTGTCACACAAGCTCATATCTTAAGGCTTAGGAAAAAAAAAACATCTGCAAAAAACAGCAACACAAATCGAACATCGAGAGCAATCCTGAGCAGAAACGTTGTGCAGGAGCTAGTTGTTACAAAGTTTGAAAAAAAGAAATATTTTTAACTTTTTCACATTACAACTGGAATGTATTTTAGCCGTACTATTTATCCACGAAATTAAAAAAAGAAGATATGAGAAAGTTTGCTAATTTTTGAACATAAAATAATTTTTCCGAAGAAAGTCAGGTGTATCAACTTGCCCCGTTGACATATAACTTGAGGCATGCCGTAACTTTAAGAAAATGCATTTCATCGAAATTTTAAAGTTTTTAATTATTTTTTTTCTAGTAAACTAACATATAATGACTTCATTTCACAATTATGATATACCCGCTGTTACTCGAGAGTTCCCAAACTTAAATTCAACATATTTTACAAAATTCCAAAATTTAAAAAAACATTAAATCGAGAAGTGTATATTGAAATGTTTATATAAATTACTCTCGAGTAAAACCGGGTATATCAGCTGATATAATATAAAATATTTAATAGTAAAATTAAGTCATTATATGTTAGTTTACTAAAAAAAAATAATTAAAAACTTTAAAATTTCAATGAAATGCATTTTCTTAAAGTTACAGCATGCCTCAAGTTATATGTCTACGGGGCAAGTTGATACACCCGACTTTCTTCGGAAAAATTATTTTATTTTCAAAAATTAGCGAACTTTCTCATATCTTCTTTTTTTAATATCGTGAATAAATAGTACGGCTAAAATACATTCCAGTTGTAATCTGAAAAAGTTAAAAATATTTCTTTTTTTCAAACTTTGTAAATAGCTCCTGCACAACGTTTCTGCTCAGGATTGCTCTCGATGTTCGGCTTGTGTTGCTGTTTTTTGCAGATGTTTTTTTTTTTTTGCCTAAGCCTAAAGATAAGAGCTTGTGTGACACAGAAATATTAAGTTTTTTTAAGTAGATACTTACTTATTTTTTCTTTTACAAATTTTCGCGCGAGCACCTTCTTACCCAGCGCCTCTAGGCACGTGCCTAGTTTGCCTTATAGAAGTTTTTTTTTCACTTATTAATTTTTATTTTTAAAAAAAACAGCATCAGAGCAAGCTCTGATGTTAAACTTTATTGTTCAATGAGTACTTAAAAACTGACTTTACAAATTTATATCTTAAACTATTAGGCTGCAACTCGATCGTCTTTTTATAACTGTTTCTTTCTGTTTTTATTGTGCTGCAGTTTTATTTCATAATTTCGAGTTCACTGCTTATCGCCGGAAGACGAGGCGTCAGCATATTTTTCCAGAGCGGATGCGCGTGTACCTTTGGAATGCACTTTAGAGTTTTAAATATATGTAGCGTTAACTTAGATAATCCGCCACTGAGTTGTATGGAAGCAGCACGCCCACTTGACCGATTAAGCTTAAATTTTGAACACTGTTTAGTAATCATACACTTGACGTCTACCTTGGATTTCGTTATTGCAACATTTTTTGATTTCTAAGATATAGCGAAAAATGTGTTTAAGTCATATGTGAGACCACTATAAAAATATTAATTAAAAAATTTACCATGTTTTTTTAACGAAGGAATAATTTTACCACTGTTTTTTCACAATCAAAAACTGTTTTTTAGTTCTAAACTGAATTTACTGGTTACTGGTAAACATGTTACTTGCACTTCGCTTATGGAAATCAAATATGTAAAAAAAAGGAATATTTACACCTTTAAATTAAAAATTTTTCAGTAGTTTTTCTAGTTGGAAAATAACAATTGGTTTGTGTCTAAAAAAAAAATAAAATAAACTTCAGAATTCCTTTTTTATGCGAAAAACAGCCATTTCTTAATGTAAATTAGCAAAAAGGTGTAAGTTAAGAAAGCAGACGCTTTTTAGGCTGTGTGCGAATTGATCTAAATGCGACCTAAACTAAATTGGGTCGATAAGGCAGTGTTTCCTAAATAATTTAGGAAATTATCGAGTTACCGAAATGCTTCCTAAATTAGGAAGCACTGCCTTATCGACACTATTTAGTTTAGGTCCCATTTAGATCAATTCGCACACAGCCTTAATTTCCAATAATAGTATATACAGCAACCTATTACAATATTATCGACGTAAACAGTTGATCGACATAAATCCAGTTCAAAAAACTGCAAGAACAGTGCAAGAAGTACCATTATGTTTTTTACTGCAAGTTTACGCTGTGTGCGAAAAGAACTTAATTGAGTAACAGTTACCGACATTTCTAAAATAATGAAACCATGTTGGTAATGCAGTGCTTGCTTCTAATTTATATCATTCTCCAGCATTACTTTCAGCATAATTTCGATTAGTACGCTACTGAACCTAAAAATGTGTTCAATGCAGTCAAGCTTACAACCATGATTGGAGATTTAAAATGTCAAAATTTCGCTGTCCTTTATATGTCGGTACATTTACTGCATTATTCGATGCTCACCAACGATGAGAAAGACACGAGAAGCAATATTTTCTTCCATTCAAAATTGTATTACTTCTCGTGTCTTTCTCATCGTTGGTGTGCTGTTCGTGATACAGAATAATGCAATTACTTGGCGTGGAAATTTGACTTTCAACAATATTGTTCAAATAACCCATTAAACATGAAAAAAAAGTAAGAAGATTACTATAACCCATTAATGACTAATGGGTATTTAATACCCATAAAACAGTGTTTACGAAAAATTCCATATCTCGAAACTGGTAGGAGATATCAAAATAATTTAAAACATTACGGAAAAATGAAACTATTTATTGTTGTTACAATGTGAAACGAAATTCATACAATTAAATGTTCCTTTTCGAGATCGAATATGTGTGATTTTAAAAAATGACAAAATCCATACATAAAGCTATGTAGAAAACTAGAAAATGGAAAAATCGAGGGAAAAATTCGTGGTTAGTTTGCCCCTAGTATCCTCTATTTATCAGGTGTTCATTATGACAAAAGAATGTTGCCATATTTGCAAATTTTTATTAACACAAAGAACCCGGATTAGCCGATTGGGTATTTAAATACCCAATGCAGATCTCAAGTACGGTAACAGTTACAAATCTGAACTTTTGCAAAGCAACTTCTATGGCCTATATAAGCTTCCTGATAAATTTTGAAAAAAAATCGTACGGCGGAATCTCTGAGCAGTCCTTAATGGGATAAGGAAGATTTTGTATAAACCAAAATTTTCGTAATTACTCTAGACACACAACGCATTCTTAGAGATAAATGGGGACGTTTAAATTATATAGAGAATTTTAAAACCGAACTCAGTTATATTAATAGTCTGGTATGAAAAATAGATTTTTAGCCATAACTTTTGATTGGAAAGAGATGTTGGGGAGATTTTTACACATAAATTGGAAAGAGAAAGAGATTTTTACACATAAATTATTTTTGAGACGTGACTTTTTTGTAAAAAATATAAAAACAACATTTTGGAAAAAATAAATTTCGCTTGTTGTTTTGATGACAAAAACAGTAAAACAATTTTTGCGCTTAACTGGAAGAATTTTTGCAAATAAATGCTATGTCATATGAAAGGTAGCCAGATGTGCAATTTTTAATTGATTTCATTTTTACAACAACAACAATTTTTGAGTAAAAAATTAACATTTTGGACCTTTTTTGACATAATCATAAAACATATATACACTGCCTTATCGGTACAGTTCAACCTATTTTTGTAAAATGATTTAATTGAGCTTTTGAACAAAAAAAATTTGAATGAAATATATTAATGGACAGCGGAGATATTTGCATCGAAAGACCAAATTTTGATTATCATGTCGTTTTTTTCTCATTCTTAGGTAACGATGTTTTTTGAAAAAGTCGTTGTACTGAAAATTTCTCCAATTTTGAAGATATGTGAGTGTTTTTGATGTCAAAATAACAAAAAAATTTTAAAATTAAATACAAAAAAATCTCCGATACTAAAAAGTTTTATAATAACAAAATTCGCGTTAGTTGAAAAATTTCAGAGGGAGCGTGGCAAAAACTAAGTATGCAACATTTTAAGTTAGGATGCACTTAATATGTATACCTAGTTTGAGTAAAATCCGTTGTGCCGCTTAGATTCGTATAAAGGCCAAACAAACAAACAAACAAACAAACAAACAAACAAACAAACAAACAAACAGAAAATGAGTTTTATTACTATAGAATGACTTAACTTAACATCAAGTCAAACTTATTGCAATCTTTAAACTACGAAGATGTCATTGGCCCAAAATGCACTATAGTGCGCAGTCTGCGTGAAACCGGGTTTCAAGGTGAGGCAAGCATGAAATTTCACTCACCAGAAAAGCTGTAGTGACGATGGACTGACACGCACATATAAGCGAAGTCGTTATAGTTTATTTAGGGATTGCCTACACCAACACAATCGGACATAGTTCATGTACACAAAACGAAACTGGTTCCACACAAACTGACCAGTACAGAATGTTTTTGAATAACGGACTCATCACGTAGACTTTTTATTATAAGAGGGGCGCCAATGAGGTGCTTGCGTAGAGCACTCTCGACATTTGATACAACTTACACAAATTTTGTACTATATGTCAGAAATGAAAAATGCTACAATAACAAATTAAAGGGTAGACGTCAAATATATGATAACTAAACAGTGTTAGTAGTATTTCTTACTTACCCTAACCCTTTTCCTACCTAACACTTGAAAAAAACAAAAGTTTTTATTAGTATATTTTTATAAAACGATATAAAATTAATTTTTGTTTTAAATTGCAAGTTGTTAAGGTCCTAAACTATTTACAGAAGTAAATATTTTAAAAAATCACCATTAAAGTTCTGCAAATACTAGTCATAATAATCGTTATTTGTTCCGAAACATTCACTGTTATAAGAATTTGTATCTTCTTCTCCTAGGAATTCCTGTGATAGTTTTTGTCTTTTATTTGGAATTGCAGGTGCAATAAGGAACTTTAGAACTTCTGGCGATATTTTGAAAATATATTTTTAAAGGTGGTTCGCTGTAAGAATTTTTAAAGGCTCAGACGTAATAATCAACATATTCATAAAATCTGTATTAGTATTTATTCTATAAGATTTTCCTGTATGTGACATTCAAAATTTTCTGCAAACTTTATTTCTGGTGTCTTGAGCATCTTGAAAAAGTTGACCTATCGGAACAATACACCGTTTTATTGCCTCCGTGGCTTGACAAAGCATTTTGTGCACACTGGCAGGAACTTTTTGCGAAAGTGGACATACCTATAGTTCGGCCACGCCTATTTTTAGTAGAGTTGCCAACAGTCACTGTACAAACATATTACCAAATTTTAGTCTAACATAGTACGATTAAAACCCTTTGAAATATAGCATTTTTATTGATTTTTGGACGTTAAAAAGGAGGTGTGGCAAATGTTTTCCTTCTTAAACCACCTAAAGGTCAAAACAAATCTTTTTTAGCTATCTTTTATCTATCTTTTTTAGTAGTTTCGGAGTCTATAGAAAACACACAGCCAATAAATGATTTTTATATATAAACCATTTTTCCTTTCAATGACTCAGTTAACAATGCAAAATGTAGCTGTAAAGACAAAATTCATTAGTATGCTGCATATAGTACAGCACGAAAAAAATTAAAATAAGTATGATGCAAAGTGACGAGAGGCCTATTCTTTTTTTATTATCAAAAAATACATCATAGCCTTATGAATACAAAAATTTGAAGACGTAGACAAAACTAGATTTTTCAAAATATTTCAAAATGAAACAATTTGTAGTTTTAAATATATATATATTTTGTGGAACGAAAACTTTTATGGGTAAAATGAGCCTTTTCGCTTGCCTACATCGCAATTTCCCCACTTTCTTTAAAATGGCATAAGTCTTGAACCAAAAGCTGCACAGAAACTGTAGAACACTTGTTGAAAAATTTACAGTCTAATTTTATTATTCACCAAAAAATATGTTATCCATTATTTATATCTTTTTATATTAAAACTAGCTGAACCCGGTGTGCTTCGCTACTCCTCTCGTTATAAAATAAAATTAAAAGTATTTATATATTTTTCACGCCATCGAATTTTCGAAATAAGTCCACCCCAGCGCCACCTACCGTCTCCATTTATACACAAATTATTTTCTTATGATCAAACAAACATACATTCTGAATTTCAGTTAAATTGGTCCATAAATTCAAATTTTCGATATAAGTCCACCCCAGCGCCACCTATCGGGTCCAAATATAGCCTATGTTACCCACCGTACCAAGATGAACATTACCTGAAAATTTCATCAAAATCGGCCCAGCCGTTTTGGAGTCCATACGTTACATACATACACACATCCTATTTTATAGATATAGATAGATCGTTTTTTTACCGAACGAATTAACGAACGATCATATGAAAATATCTCGTTTTTTAATTTTTTCTTCTTTAACAACGTTTTGTTGACAAATTTTGTGCTGTGGCACCACTAATTTTGGTAGAATTCTAAAAGCCTGTTTAATTTTGCTATCATTTACCTCAACCGGCTAAAATACAAATGCAAAATCAAAATTTTAGTATTCGTAATAAAACGCAAAAAAAAAATGTATAGTTTTTAAAATTTTTATTTGACCTTTCTCGATCGTCGGTTTCACGTATTAGTGACCACCAGTAGTCTGCCAACATAAGATGAGTTTTTTCTTCAACTTTGAGTTATATTAGAATCATAACATACGATCCTGACCGAGATTTAGTGGCCAAATTAGAATTTTTTACCCCCTTGCTTAGTTATTTAGTACTTTGTAAATTGTTGTTTTTTATGATTTTTTCTGTCTTTTTGACAAATTTTGTAGGCTTAACGTACAAAATTGAAATAAATTAATACAAAGTACCGAAACACTTCGCTGACAAAAATCTTTTCTAACGCTTAAATATTGAAGAGCACTGGACACATATATATTCAGGTTCCATCCAATTACTAGCAGTATATTAGATAGATAGACAGTTAAGTGAGGAGGGAGCTAGTCACCTAATCACTGTGGCCTCAAGAGCCTATTGTAACTAACCTTTATAAGTTATAGTTCATCCTTAATCGTTAAGTTCGTTAGGAACAGAGCGATGTCCTTCACCTAGCTACTGCGGCCTCAAGCGCCTATTGTAACTAAACTCAATAAGTTATAGCTCATCATTAATCGTTAGTTCGTTACGAACAAATCAATGTCCTTGGGTGAACTATCCGCTATTTGGTGCGGTTCTGGGTACAATTCACCTAAGTAGCGAAGTTGGGTCCCGATTAGATCGTTGCAGTGACACAAAATGTGCTCTGCTGTTTCTTCATCTTCGTTACATAATCTACACATATCTTCCTGGACTATACCCATACTTGATAAGTGCTTATTTATCTTGCAATGTCCAGTTAGGAAACTCGTGACCAGTCTAGTAGATGTTCCTCTTAAAGTAAGGAATTGTTTCGTTATTTGGTGCGAAGTGGTTGGCATGAATGTTTTTGCCTATCTGTTAAGCCACATATTAATGTAATGGCGTATAGTGCCCCATGGTAGCCCACAGAATAGTTCTGGGCCTATGAAGGAACTTATAGCTCCTTTCCTGGCTAGTTAGTCTGCAATCTCGTTTTCTAAATAGCCGCTATTGCCTGGCACCCAAAAGAGGTGGACTCTGTTATGGGTAGACACCTTGATAACCTGCTGTAGGCAATCCCATACGAGTTTGGACGTGATTTTTATATTTCCCTGCCTTGAACCAAAAACGCCAGCTCCCACGCCTTCATTTGTCTTTGAGTCATCAGTATACCAGGCTTGATAGTCACCAGTAAACCGTGGCCATTCAGTTTCTCATGTGGTTTTGTTTGGGAAGGAGACTTGGAAGTTTTTGCAGAAGTTAATAACTTTAGATTCTCGTCCTTAGTTATTTCTTCAAATTGTTGTCGATGATGAAGATCAGAACTTCTTTTTTGACAAGAAGATGTAATGGTGGTATACCAAGCAAAATCTCCAAGGCAGCAGTTGGAGCAGTACGCATCGCTCATGTGATACAGACACAAGCTGGACGTTGCAACTTGCTGAGCTTGGCTTGAGATGTTTTTTGGATTGTCTTACTCCACCATGTTAGTGCATCATATAAGACGATAGGTTTCGCGATGGAAGTATGCATCCACATGGCTAGTTTGGGGCTTAGGCCCCAGTTTTTACCTATAAAACTTCTGCTGACCCATAATGAGGCTCTTGCTTTGTTTATGGTGTTGTTTTAGTGTGGGTTCCATGTGAGCTTATCATCAAGCGTCACACCTAAGTATTTGACTTCTTTTGAGAAGTTTATAGTTTCACCGAAAAGATTTGGCTCAGTTAGTTTTTCTCTGACTTTTTTCCTGGTGAAGACGTTTTCTTAGAGCTGACATTGAGCATTGACATTTTCCCCTGCATTATTTAGCTACTATGTTGGGTGCTCTTTGGAGGAGATACGATAAAGTATCCTCGTATTTTCCTCTGATAGGGATCACGATAACCCTGCACATCGAAGTCATTTCATCTTAGAAGTTCTAAGAGTTAATCAACTACAATGAACCACAATATTAGAGAGAGAACTACTCCTTGTGGACAACCTTTTGCGGCGAGTACTCTGAGCTCTGCCGTGCCCAATGTTGATTTCATATTTCTGACTTTCAGCACGTTATGCACCCAAGTACTTGTTATTCCATGAACACCTTTGCTTTAGCTTATATGAGCGTATTCGTTGTTATCAAAAACACCTTCAATGTCTACGAAGCACCCGATTTCATATTCTTTGTTCCCCAGTGATTTTTTAATCTTGTTTGTAAGTATCTGAAGAGCATGAGTCGTTGATTTTCCTGGTTGATATGCATATGATTGTCTATAAGACAACACTCTCTGTTACGCCGATTAACAATTTTCTCCATAGGTTTTAGGAGAAAGGAGGTGAGGCTTATCATTCTATAAGATTTCCAGCCATTGGGTATAGTACACCATGCGAAGCTCGTCCTAAAAATAGCGATTAGAAAGGGCATTAGTGGTACAAGGCTATTATTCAGAAGTGCATGAAATATGCCGTCTGCTCCAGCTGCCTTGTATGGGTGGAATGTGCTGAGAGCCCATTTGATCCTGTCCTCGTTAAAGATTGCTCTGAATAATCTCCAATCTATTATGTTTGGTCTTCTGTGCCCTGTCTGTATTAGATTCGTTGGAGTTCCAAACAATGTAGTAGACCCCGGCAATGGATATCGGCAAGGAGCTTTAGACTCTCAAGGTGATCATTTGTAAGTGTGCCATCCGGTTTCTTGAGCAGGCCGATGTTATAAGTTTGAGTTTTAGATAAGACTCTGTGGATTTTTGCACTACTGGTCGTGTCTTTTAGGCTTTCACAGAAGGATTTCCATGAGTTCCTCTTTGCACTTCTAATCTCTTTATTATAGTTAGTGAGGGCTTCTCTATAACTGTCCCAATTGCCAGTTGATTTATCTCTATTAAATAGTTTCCTAGCTTCGGTACTAAGCTTAGCCAATCTCTTGTTCCACCAAGAAGTGTGGCTATTTCCAGATTTTTTGGTCTCTGGGCAGGCTTGATGGTAGGAAGTTGAATGGATATATATTCATTTTGTTATCCATTATTTATATCTTTTTTAAAAAGATATAAATAATGGATAATATATTTTTTGGTGTATAATAAAATTAGACTGTAAATTTTTCAACAAGTGTTCTACAGTTTCTGTGCAGCTTTTGGTTCAAGACTTACGCCATTTTAAAGAAAGTGGGGAAATTGCGATGTACGCAAGCGAAAAGGCTAATTTTACCCATAAAAGTTTTCGTTCCACACGGACTATCAGTGTGAAATTTTCATGTAAGGAAGATAAAGCCACTCAATATCCTTTACTCTAAATTCGAAATCATTTCGTGCCCTCATACCCGTCTAACTAGGCCATTCGAAACACTGTGCGCCCTTTGTGTTTCTATATGCTACGCCTTTCAAGCAATGGCAAAGCCATATTTTTTGTTAGTTATACGATGTAATACCCTGCTGCGGAAATTCGGAATGTGAAAAAGGTATCGTTATTTATTTTTTTTTTGGTATCTTTGAGGCTTTTTTGGCAACATTTTAGGCATTTTATAGAGTGGTTTGCATGCTGTTGTTGAGTGTTTATAATTTATGAAAATTGAAAATTTTTATTATACCACAATGTGAGCACTTTAGATGGTTTCATTGAAAAGGCCAAAAGCGACACAGCCTGAAAGCAATAGCATCAACAGCATATGAAAAAGATTACACTGTGCAACAATTGTTAATTCTATTTTTTGTTTTAATTTTTTTTTTTAATTTTATTTTGTAAGCTTTGTTTTGGAAATTTCAAACAACAACAACGACAACAACAGCTACTTTGTTTTGTTGGCCTAAGCACAGTTATTTTAGTTAAGATTTATTGAAGCGCCAGTGGTTAATCAATGTTATATGTTTATGTGATACCTCAATGTTTAATGTTAAATGCTATATGTTAAATGTTAAACATGTGTGTTTTTTATTGTTAAGTTTTAAATGTTAAATATTCAATGTTGAATGTTAAATGTTAGTATTAGTTAATTAAACAAAATAGTAATATTTAAACAAAAACTAGTTACAGATATTTATAAACTTTTTAAGTGTGCGTGTAGGATGAAATGTTATGAAATATAAAATTTTAAGTAATATTTTAATACTTCACCACTCCGATTCACATACTCCAGAGTTGCCAAGAAAGTCCACTGTTTACAAAAAAATCATTAAAACCTGAAGAGCTGAAAAACATAAATATGCATATTTAGCACGTTACTAACATACCAAAATGGAACAACAAAAACACTAAACATAAAAAAAAAGTACGGAAATACGCCCTCGGAAGCTAATTTAAACATTATTCATGTGAAGTTGGAATGAAGTGCAGCTTGCGTTTCCGGCTGAACAAAAGCGCGCAAAATAATTATAAAAATGTACGTAAATTTTCACAACCGTTTATAGAGAGTAAGAATTAAATTTTAGTCAAATCTAGAAAATGTTTAAACATTCTTTGTATATTCGATCAAAATATAAATTCCAAATAGCTGTTTCATTTGACCTCTCTTATCTTGTGAATCACTTTATTTTGCGTGTCTAGAAAATAAACATTAGAGGCATGAGTTTTTACATTTTTTTTGCAAATTTAATTTAATATAGTCAAGCGTCTTAAAAAATAATTGTAATAATTGAAATACAATGATTTTTCTCTTATTAAAAAAAAAACCTTAATCAGCTTAAAACCTCGAATTAAAGAAATCTATATTAACTCATTGCAAAAACTTGGTAGAATTAAATTTAAACAAAAAATTCAAAATATACATATGAGATCTCTCGTCTGCATTTCTAAAATGGATTTAGAAAGTTGATATATTCTTTCTTTTCGATAACATGTAAATTTTTAAATTTACTTTGTGCAGGAGGATCAATAAAATTAAATGAAATTTTAACGTTTTTAATATTTGATAATTAAACGCCCTTAAATCCAATCTCTGAGATAAAAACTAGTATACGTCCTATATCTCTTGATTTAAAAGAGTTATATGGTAACCCAGATATTTCTGTCGAGCTTTAACTAGTGCGGGATAAGAGGGGCGGAATGTGCACAGCAGGTTCTTTGTCTTCTATGCAAAAGCTACGTGTGCGTTTACCTAGAATTCCCAGTTTTGTGAGGTTATAGTTCAACCTATAATCCTGTTAGTTAGCAATCCTGAGATGATTCTTAGATCACTCTTTGTAAGCTTTATGCATTCCTTAAATCTCTTTTGGTCATATGTTTCTATAAGTAGCTTAGAATGCACTATCCCTGCATTCCGTAGTAGTTGGTGCTCCGTTTTTAACCAGTTCGTCGGCAATTTCGTTCTCTTCTAAACCTTTAAACCTTTTACGACTTCCAACACCCTTATTTGCAAACTTCTTATGTTGAAAAAAGTATCTATTAATTCCAAATTTGTTAAAGATGAATTAAAAGCTCGGGAATAAGTCATGTCAGTTGGTGAGTTATGCAATGAAATTGTATGAAATCAGGAAACTCTTGATTTTTTTTTTTTGTAAAGGGGTAAAAATCCATCATTTTTACCAATCACTGAAAGTGCTCCACCAGTAGACAAACTAACTATTCTATGCAATGGCGAATTTGTTTTTAGAAGTAAAAATAAAAAGTGATAACGCCGTACGAATCCAGAAAAATAAGTAGAAGGGAGTAGAAGCACTGCTCGGGATTAAGTCATGTGTTGTAGAATAGAGTCGTGTTATATATAAAATTCATGTTGAATCTTCTGCTAAATTTCTAGTACACATTTTTAATTGAAAGATTTGGAAATAACCTAGTGAACTATTTAAAATGTCTGCAATTGACTATCGAACTGTTCGAGATCGATCGCTTGCCCACCCCTGGTCTACACTATGATACAGAGTTTCAAGTTTTAACGTTAACATGGCATTTTTTCTTTTGTGCTTACTTATTTTATTTCCTTAATTTTATTTAAATTTTTACATCTTATAATGATTAAAAAAAACGGGCATGGGCATCACAAAGATTTCTGATAAAGCCTTTAGCAAGGCCGAAATTGCAATAAAATCAGCTAGTGATTTTTTCCTTTTCATATTGAAAAAAAACTTTGTTGTTGGTGTTGTTGTTTCTTTGGAAAGATTCGCTAGAACAATTAATTGTTCTAACTTTGACCTTAAGCTCAATAAACGATTTTAAACTATCCAACAACTAGAATTTGTATTTAAAATCAAGTATGATTTAAATTATCAAACATTTAGACTTTGTATTTAAATAATATAAAATCAACAAAATAAATAACAAGGGCATTTAGAAAACACTTTAATCAAATGGTGGAGCACGAACAAACAGAAACAGCTGAAAATGTATCAGCAAAATTCTTAAAACAGCTTCAGTAACCATGCTTTGTTTGTGGAAGACTTCCAGCAGACTGTTGGACTCCATATAATAACATAAGCATAAGACTAAAGTAAAGCAAAAAAATACAACAACAAATGTGTGAGCATGTGAAATGGGAGAAAAACTGAGAAAGTGACAATTCAAATCTCATCGCCTCTGTGGTGCAGTGCGCTAATATGCGCTTGCACGGGCATCACAAAGATTTCTGATGAAGCCTTTAGCACGGCCGAAATTGCAATAAAATCAGCTAGTGATTTTTTCCTTTTTATATTGAAAAAAACTTTGTTGTTGTTGTTGTTTTTGTTTCTTTGGAAAGATTCGTAAGAACATTTAATTGTTCTTACTTTGACCTTAAGCTCAATAAACGATTTTAAACTATTAAACAACTAGAATTTGTATTTAAAATCAAGTATGATTTATACCATCAATCATTTAGAATTTGTATTTAAATCATATAAAATCAACATGATTAAAAAAAACTTTAAAAGGAGCTATTGTTTGTTTATATTCTTATTTCATCTTGTTGATAATGTTTTATTATTCAGTACATTTTTGTGGCTTTGCATGAGATTCTTTTCGCCGCATCAGAAACTTTTTATCAAACTGCGTATGCCAAAAATAACCTGAAATTCTGTTCAGTTTATGTATTTAGAAATATCGTTCAATAAAAAACATAACAAAAAAAAAACATATTTTTTATTTCATCACTGAAAATAATAATGAAATTCCAGCCGCGTAAAATTAGAAATTTCATAAAACCGTAGGCAATAAAATGTTTCCCTCCCACGTTCTTCCTCAACCAATTTATGTTATTTTTTGCTTTGTTCAAAAATATGTGTGCGTGTGTGCATGTATTTTTGATGGTTTATTTTTTTCGGAATGTCAAAGCAATATTTTTTTTCTTTATTTCATATATCGCTTCAAAGTTTTGGCTCGCAGCCAAATGTATTCACTTTTTAACTTATATGTTTCCAAAATTTTCTAACCGCTTTATTATGTATCACGAAAAAGCACACCAACGACAAGCCAGATACGAGAAGCAATACTTTTTTCAATACGAAATGCTATTGCTTCTCGTGTCTTGCTTTTCGTTTGTGTGCTATTTCGTGATAAGGAAAAAAGGAGTAAAGTGTAAAGAATTTAATATAATTTCCAAGCAATTTAGAGTTGCTTTCTTTAACGCATCTTTAACGCATTTTATTAAAAAAAAAAACCAAAAGAAACCAGAGCATTAAAATTTATGTCTTTTTTTTACTAAAACTAAGTTGCGCATATAACAAAAAAAAAAAAAAATTGAGAAAACTTTTAAACACAACTAATGGGAAAAAAGGACTCCAAAAGGCTTTTTTGAATGCTTACAAGTCAGCTGAAAGCATTGACGCACAGCGTAGCGGGGTCTATGGGATGAGGGAAAAAAAAATAGAAGAAACCATCGTAGGTACATAAAATTTAGCACATGTTTTTAATTCATAATTACAAAACGGCACATAAATCATCAAGATCGGCTTAGCCTTTCGCATCACCTCCGATACAAACCTAATAATAAAAGTACAATATCTCGAGTTGTAAAAATATTACAAAGGAAATTAACTATTGTTTTATTAACTACACTCACATAATTATCATATAAAAATGTCATCAAGATCTGCCACGCCCTTCGCCCACCTTCCATACAAGGTCAGGTTAAGTTAAGGTGGCGGCAGATTTTTTGACCTACCCCATTTAAATAAAATTATGGTCCGTTGTGATACCACAGAAAGAAAGAATTGAGTTATCAAGCGAAACTTTTTGTGTAGGATGTTCTTAATGTGGCAGGAGCTGTAGAAACATGTGTTTCTTTCACAAAGTTTCCTACCACCACCAACTACAACTTTTCGTCGTAAAGTCATGTGTTTTAAAACTATTTTAATTAGAAATAAGGAAAGAAAGCTTAAAGCGTAGGACCATGGCTCAGCCAGGATTCGAACCCGGGACTCCTTGGTGACAGTCAAGGGCGTTACCACTAGACCATCGAGACCTCCCATTTTTTTCAAATTGTCTGCGCCCTTTACCTGCTTTCCACTCAACATTAATATTCAATGAAGTTTATAAATTGAAAAATATTGTGATTTCAATACATAGGTTTGCTTAAATTTTACATACATTTTAAGAATGAGAGAAAATTATTGAATTATGCTATCAGAGTAATTCGACACAAAGTAAGAGAAATCGAGATTAGAAATCAATTGTGTTATCATTCGAATCATGTAATTCATTTAAAATGAATTTATCGATTTCATTATCATTATTTCTTTTTTTTTTATATATTTTTCTATGAGAAGATATAGAAGAATCTGATGAAAGCAGCTATCCAAGGATTAAATCAATATTTGACAGTTCTCTTGAGTCTTTACGGGTATGATTTAACCTAATAATTTTACCACATAATTTTAAGAAAAAATTTTATAGATTTAATAAGATTTATTTTTGAAATTTAATAAGAACATCTTATTGATTTAATAGGATTTCTTTTTAAATTTTAATAAATAAATATTTTTAAATCAAAACGGAATCTTATTAACCTTTTGCCTAGAAATATACTTTTAGTTGCCTATTATATTAAATAAAAAGACATTTTTTGGTTTTTTACAATTTATTAGAAAATAAAATTTGACTTTGTCACCAAAATAGCAGGCGCTGTCGAGGAATTCAAAGAAAGTGGCGACATCCTCAAACTCCATTATTTTAAAAAAACCTCCATCGAGCTTACTCCATAAATTTTTAGTAAAGTCGAAATTAAGTCACTTAAGCCCCACGACTGAAATATGGCTTGAGTTTAAAGAATTTCAGCCTCGTCGAAAACAAGTTCGGGAACATAAGTATCATTATTCATTTTCACATATTTTTATTTTACTTTAAATAAATAAAATCCATAAAATGCACATTTACTTCAGGAATTCACTTCACAACTACGACTGAAAGCTAAAGCAAAGAATAAGTAGCATTTTCACCGTTATTACCATTTTAAAAGGATGCTTAATAAGAAAATCTTATAAAGCAGATCAAAAAGATTTTCTTAATAATTTAAGGTGGTCACTTCTTAAACTTTGCAGAGTGAAAAAAAGATTTTCTTATTAAAGTAAAGTATTAGTAAGATAACAACATCATTTCTTTCTTAATGTTTGCTAGTAGTTGTAAATATTTAATCAGATTTTCTCTTCGGAATTAAAAAGATTTCTCTATGGAAAATTCTTATTATTTGGTAGTATTAATAATAAAACCTAATAAAATGGCTCAATGAGGTGATCTTACTTATTTGTTTATATTATTTTATGTGGTGGTTTTTGGCTCTGTGTATGACTAGCTTCTTCTGAAAGCAATCCTATAGGTAAACTAAAGCTATCTATTATTTCAGTTAAGTGAACAAGATTTGTATGTATTGTTGGCAGGATTTTATACCAGTCATAATCTTTTAAATACAATTCGAAAGTACGATCTAACAATAATTTTAGTGAATGTTGAGTCGAAGCCCTAACAAACAATTTAAGATGAACGACGATGAAATCAAATGCGTACAATTTGAAAAATTTTGGCCCTGGCTAAAAACTCATTTTTTCGACACCACCTAGCAAGAAGAAGATGCATAAAAAATTAAAAAAATTAAACATTTTTGGATACTGATTTTTTCTTATTTACGTAAAAAGTCTCTTTGCCCAATAAAGTCTAAAATTGAACCCTTTCTTGTTTAAAATGTGGAATGTCACCTATGCAACTGGTGCTTTTTTTTTTGTCAAAACATGCTTTAGAAAAGTGGTCATAAAATCCTTATTGTAGTTTAGTCTTAGACCAAATTTTGTGAATGTCTTAAGAAAGCGCCCATTCCACGCTTAAAGCAAAACGGGGCCATCTTATGCCTTTTGATTTGTTTAATTTTTTGACTGAGATTCCTATTAAGCTTTTAAAAACCCCAGTTTTTTTAATTCATTTTGTATCCCCATTCGTTGAACATTTATGGTGGACCTTTTTATAATTCTGAAAACGTCAGAATTGGGTTATTTTTCAATCAATTTTATCTACGTAATTTTTTTATACATTTTTATAAATGAAGTATCGTTGAAAAGGTATTGTTAAGTTTTTCTGAAAAAAATATAATATTTCATGATTTTTAATGTCAGGGTTGCCAACATATTTTCAAAAATGTATTTGCAAATTTCTCAAAAAGAATGCATAAGTTTTTTTCCTTTTTAATTTAAAAAATAATGTTACCTTTTAATTAAGATAAAATTTAAGGTTGTGTTTTTATATGTTTTTTTCGCAAAATAAAACCTTTTAATTAAAAAAAAAATTAGGGTGGTGTTTTTATATGTTTTTTCGCAATTCCAATTTTTGTGCACATACATTATCATTATGAGGCTCTTTATTACCTATAACTTTCATAACGCTTAAGATATTTGCAAAATTTTGTTTGGAACAACATAGTTGTTTGTCTTATTGGGACTTACCTTGGTATAGAAAACTGCTAAAACCGAAAAAAAATCAAAAAAATTTTTTTTTTTTGAATTTTTTCCACTTTTATTTGTATAAATGTAAACAAAATTTTTACTGCCATATTAAAAAACATTAAATCCACATTTATTTTGTTCCAAAAAATTTTAAAATCGATCTTGAAACAAAATGGTAACAATGGTTTATACGGCAATTTTTCTTGGAAAGTAGAGTATAGTTGCAGTAGAACATTAAACTTGATTAATATTTTTGATGAGTTGTATTATTAAAAAATCCTACTGAATATAGTTGAGCTCTAATATCCCTATTATTGATAGGAATAAAACTGTGTAACTTTTGTGTGCCAGTTATAGCTTGGACAGTTTTAAATTTCGGCATCAACTCAGCTTCTACATTTTAAAAAGACTCTTTTGAGCAAAACGATAAGATATTGTTGATTCTTTTGATACAGCCCATTCGTAAAGCTCTCTTTCGTTTGTTATTTGGTTTTCAAATGGTCTTTGTAGGCTGGCCCTCATGTCATTTCGTTTGAAAGCTCCACCGATGCCATCACAAGGCCCCTTTCCATGCGATGTGGCGAAACAAATTTTTTCCTTTCATAAAATTTACCGTTACTTTCGAAAATTTTGGCCAAAAAGGCTTAAGGTTTGGCCAAAAGGGCTTAAGTTATTTAAGCTCTTTTTCGAGGTATTTCAATTACATGAAAAACTTTTCTTAGTTCTACAAAATGCACTTGTCCTCACTCTAAAAATGCATTTTCTGTCCACTTTATGAGCAATTTTTTGAAAATTATTTTATGGAGCTTTGAACAAAAAAAAATTTTCAAATTGCTTTCCTCGCAATTGGCTTAAATGTATTTAAGCTCTTAGGTCGAAAAATGCTTGTTGCTAATATTTAATGATGTTGATACTTGCCAGCGGTACCAGTTTCATGGAAAGTTTTCATTAGGTGGATTTATTTTTAATAAGCGTGGGAATTTTTTTAATTGCTTCGAGGGAAAAAGGACTTTTTAGTGGGAGTTTGAGCTGGAATCGCTGCTACTCGCAACTATCTACAATATCACTTTGTGTTCTTTCACACTCTCAGCGTCAGAGTAACCATAGTAATTTTTTGTTTTAAGACCGATTTTAAAACTTACTGGAGCAAAATCAATTAGAAATTTATGATTTTTAATATGGCAGTCAAAATTTCAAACAAATAAAAGTGAAAAAAAAATTTTAAAAAATTTATCTTCGGGTTTTACCTGTTTTATATACCAACGTGTAAGGTTAAAAAAATGTATAAATAAAATGTTGGTCCTAATAAGGCAAACAATTTAGCAGAAACATTTTTCAAATATCTTAAACGGTACGAAAGTTATAGGCGATGAAGTGCCTCATAATGATAAGGTATGTGCACAAAAATTGGAATTGCGAAGAAACATATAAAAACACCAACATAATCTTCTTTAAATTTAAAGGGAAAAAAAAATTATGCGTTTGTTGAGAAATTTGCATATATCTCTTTTAAAATATGTTGGAAGTCCTGACATCAAAAACCAAAAAATATTATATTTTTTTCAGAAATCAATTTCTAATACCTGTCCAACGGTACTTTATTTATAAAAATCATAAAAAATGACGTAGATACAATTTATTGAAAATTTCACAATTCTGACGTTTTCAGAGAATGGCTGGAATTGAAAGGTCCGTAACTTTTCGGCGAATGGTGATAAGAAAAAATTAAATAACTAATGTTGTTAGAAGTTTAATAGAAAGCTATAGCCAAAAAATAAAATACGTCAAAAGACACGAAGTCAATTTTTAACCGACTTTAAAAAGGAGGAGGTTCTCAAGTTGGTTGTTTTTTTTTAATGTATGCACATCTATAACTCCCAATGTAATAATTGCCGCAAATTTTTGACAACAGATAGAAACATTGGACGCGGAGGTGCCCGTCCAAAAAGTGGGAGGTATTCGACAAAGGGGCGTGAAAATAATAGAAAAACACTGTAACTCGAATAATATTGACACTAGGATACTGAAATTAGGTACAAGGGCTTTCGTAATTTTGAAAATTTACGGTCAAGAAAATGGGCGTTGTTGGACAGAAGGGTGTGGCAATATAAGAAAAATACTGTATCTCAGTTAATATTGACACTAGGGTACAGGAAATCGGTACAGAGGTATGAATATTTATTACAAATTACGGTCAAGAAAGTGGGCGTTATTCTACAAAGGTGTGGCAACATTAGAAAAACGCTGCAACTCGAATAATATTGACACTAGGACACAGAAATTAGATACAGGGGTAGGAATAATTATCAAAATGTACGGTCAAGGAAGTGGGTGGTATTGTACAAAAGGGGGTGGCAATATAACAAATAATGTTTCTCATTTAATATTGACACTAAAGTACTGGAATTTGGAACAGGGGTAGGAACACTGTTACAAATTATGGTCAAAAATGTGGGAGTTTTTTGACAAAATGGCGTGGCAATATTAGAAAGACACCCTTTCTCGAATAGTATGGACACTAGGGTAGTACAATTCGTTACAAGAATGTGTAGAATTATTACAAAACACTATGAAGAAAGTGGGCGGTAATAGATAAAGAGCGTGTTTCTTTTAAAAAAACACTGTATCTCAGTTAATATTGACACTAAAGTATTGAAATTTAGTACAGGAGTATGCACAATTATAACAAATTATGGTAAAAAAAAGTGGGCGTTATTCGACAAATGACGTGGAGATCTTAGAAAACACTATAACTCGAATAATATTGGCACAAGGGTACGGAAATTCGGAAATAGGTAAAATTATATCAATATACAATCAAGAAAGTAGGCGGAATTTTTCAAAGAGCGTGTCACTATAAGAAAAACACTGTACCTCGAATATTGACACTAGGGTACCAAAATTCGCTACAAGAATAGGCAAAATGTCATAATCTGTAAAAAGGAAGAAATAAAAACTTTTTAACAAAAAAAAAAAAACAACTTTAAAACTACTACAAAGTAAAATAATTTTTAATTACTTTTCACATTAATTCTTGTTCAAAATTGATAATTTATTTACATATATTTTTAAATTGGAAATTTAGTTATTATAATTTTTTTCTATTTTGTAGTATTATCATAATTATATTAATTTCTCCATGAATATAAAACCTTTAAAGTAGGAGCTAATATAATCAGGCTTTTATAAAATTAACGCTCCAGCTTTAAAGGTTTTATATTCATGGAGAAATTAATATATTCATTATAATAATACAAAATAAAAAAAAAATAATAACAAAATTTCCAATTTAAAAATATATGTAAATAAGTTATCAAATTTGCCCAAGAATATATATAAATAGATTATATATATATAGAAATTATCAAATTTGACCAAGAATTAATGTGAAAAGTATTTTAAATTTATTTTTTACTTTGTAGTGGTTTTGAAGTTGGTTTTTTTTTTTTTTTTTTGTTAAAAAGTGTTTTTAAAAAAAGTTTTGCTTTATGCGTGGAATGGGCGAAAGGCATTTTTTAAGACAAACATTAAAATAAAAATAAAACAAAACTGTATACAGAGCTGGGTCAAAAAGTACTCATTACAAATCAATTCCAATTCCTGGGAATTAAGAATTGGTAATTGGTTCTCTCAACTCCTCAGGAATGTAATTGGAAAAAATCGTCAATTCCATTATAGGAATTGTTATTGGTAATATAACACCTTGGTAATATAACACCTGAATTCCTTTTAATTTAATTGGAAAAAATATTCAATTCCATTTTAGGAATTGTAATTGGTAATTGAACACTTCAATTTCTCAGGAATGAAATGGGAAAAGTTTTCAATTCCATTACAGGAATTGTAATTGGTAATTGAACACTTCAATTCCTCAGGAATGGAATGGGGAAAAAATCGTCAATTCCATTACAGGAATTGTTATTGGTAACTGGACACCTCCATTCCTTGGAATGTTATAGAAAAAATTTGAAATTCCATTACAGAATTTGTAATTGGTAATTGAACACTTCAATTCCTCATAAATGGAATTGGAAAAAATCGTTAATTCTATTACAGGAATTGTAATTTGAACTTAAAATGTCAATTACTTTTTCATTAACTCAAAACTACCTCATTATGTATTATTTTATAAACTTTATTTGTCTACCACTGTTAGTCGATTAATGAAATATTTACAAATAAATGAAGTTATATCGAAGTTACCAATTTTTTAATTCATTACCACATTTTGAGTTAGAGCTAAATATGTAGCTGCTACGCTACTTGTTTCAATCCTGCTGACTTTTTGCAAGGTCCTTGGTACACAACTTCCACATCCTTGTGTAAAATTTGATTAATCTACCAACAAAGCGATGTTTTCAAATTCTATTCCTAAGGAATTGAGGCGTTCAATTACCTATTACAATTCCCATAATGGAATGTACAATTTTTTCAATTCCATTCCTGAGCAATTGGAGTGGTCAATTAGCAATTACAATTCCTGTAATGTAATTGAGAAGTTTTTCCAACACCTTAAAGGCTGTATGAACTTAAAAACCAGAGATAGTTTTTAATTTTTGTACGCAACAACAAGGCGATTGACTTTTAAACATAATAACTTGATCTTCAAAGAATTACAGTGAAAATTTATAAATATTTTCTTTTAAAACTTTTGCTTGCTTCAATTTTTTGCTCATTTTTTTTTTCAGAGAGTCGAAATGCATTCATTTTTCTCTTAATTCTTTTGTTCTTTGGCTTAGTTGACTTTGATATCCTCGCAAACCGATTTGGAATGCAAAAAAAAATGGAAAAACAAGGTGAAGACAACACAAATTATATGTTTAACAGACAAATTAAATATTTAACAGACAAATAAGAATGCTTGTGCTTAGTTCTGGAAACGTTTTGTTTTATGTCAATGACGTGTACTACTTCTGACTGAGAGGGGAAGTGAGATTGCGAATGAGTGAGTGATATTTTGAGCGTGTGTTTCTGAAAATTAATGAGTGTAATTGTATGTGTGCATATATTTCTTATTATTATTGGGTTGATGTCTTTAACGCGCCTTGAATTATAAATTGGAACATGTAGTTTATTTGTTTTGTTTCTTTTTGGTTGTTTTGTTGTTGTCTAAATCTGTAATGTCTACGTTGATTTCATTTTAGCCTTTTCTTACATTCTTTTTTCTGTCTTATAAAATACACACTCACTTGCGTGCTCAAGCACATGCATTCAGACTTGGCTGTAATTAAAGCGCCGCATTGCAGTCAAACATTATTTATTCTATTGTTGTTGTTAGTGTTGTTGTTGGTTTTGCTTTGTGGTGCTTTTGTACACATACATATTTATATACTTAAGTGTTTGTATGCCGGAGTTCGTTCATATTTGGAAAAACCACAAAAAATGTCATATTATTATTATAGCTATTGTCGTTGTTCATGTGTTTTCTTGCTGTCGCTTAAGTTGTTGTTGCTTTTGTTGTGTGTTTCACTATAAGCTTAAATATTGTTATTAAAACCATTTTATAAGCGACATCTTGTGGCGAACATTAGTAATAAAAATTTCATGAACTCGCATTAATTAAATAAACTTAACGCGACATACGAATGCGAAGTAAATAAAAAGTAAGAAGGGTAAAAAAGTAGTGGAAAAACAAAAAGGTGCCAAAGTTAAGAGTATAATTGTACGAAAGTGCTTGTATGTGCAAGCCAGCGGGAGACTCACTATAGTGCTGTGTGTTTGTGAATGTGTGCGTTTAAGTTCATGCACGAAGCTGTTTAATTAAGGCTCACAATATAGTCAAAACCATCAGTTAAAATGACTTGAAAATTTAGTACATTTTTATTATATGGAAGTTGAACGGTGCTGCTGAAATTAAAAAAAAAATTAATTTTAAAGTACATAAACAAAACAAAATTACCGACTTTATATTGAATACAGTACTGAAAAAAAATTGTTTTATTTATGTAGTTATTTTGTTTATTATTCTTTTATTATTGACTAGCTGATATACCCGATGTTACCGAGCAGTTAATTGTATAGAAGTCCGGGAGTTACCAAATTTCAGCGTTTAAGTTACAAAGCCCTGAATTGCTTGAGATTTAACGTATTGT
Source organism: Dichetophora obliterata (assembly GCA_963920525.1). Taxonomy (NCBI): domain Eukaryota; kingdom Metazoa; phylum Arthropoda; class Insecta; order Diptera; family Sciomyzidae; genus Dichetophora; species Dichetophora obliterata. The sequence goes on along the minus strand of OY986435.1, from coordinate 186,786,656 downwards.
ACTTTTTTCTGTTTGTGGCTGCCAAAAGTTATAAAAAATTAAATTTGGTATTTCATGAAGTAAAAATACAGTATTTATTGGAATTTATTTAATGTATTGGCAACAAAAAAACCACTGCTATCGTATTTGTTTGTGGCGTTTTTGATTATAGGTGTATGTAGAAATATGGATTGGAAAAAAAAATTTCTGGAATCTTTGTCTAAAAATAAATAAAAAATCTCTTTGCTGTTGACAGTATGTATGTATGTACTTTATTGAGTCTTTAAACAAACGATATTACATAGCAATTATAGACTGTTTCTTATTTGATATCTTAGCAGCTGTAATTGTATGGCCTGCCACTTGGCTAAAATAAAATTAATTTTAATTCTGCTCCTGCTCTAGAAGCATTTTTACTTTCTCTTCTGACGTTTGTCATAACTTTTCAAAATCTTAACAAATATGATACAAGTGAAAGATACAACGACACTAAAAATACTATTTACAATAACGTGTGCCTTTCGTAGATACAATAGCCTAGTGTGTAATGAGATAAGAAGTATCACAGATTTTCATTGTCTTAGTTTTACAAACGAGTATACATAAAGATGTACAAAATTTTAAGCAATTAATGCTTGTAACTAAGTGACCAATTGCAATATTATTAAATACATTAAATACATTGCTTTATAGATCAATCGAGATTTTTTTTTTTGATAAATTTAAATCCTCCTTATTTAAAGAGAGATAAGTCAATAAAACAACACATACATAAAATTATATCTGTTTGTTTGCACAGGATCTCTAATTTTTTCAGTTGGTTTTTTTAAAAAACTTCTCTTAAAAATACTTTTCTCTAATATACAAAAATAGCAATAAGGCATATATTAATAATATATGATGTAAAAGAAAATAAAATAAGTGAAGACAAGTAGGTTTTGTCCTCCATAGGCAAATAAAAAAGGATTTTTATATTTAACTAGCTAAAACCCGGCGCGCTGCCACTCTCCCTTGTCAAAGACCCATAAAATGTTATCAGTTAAACAGCTTGTCTAAATTGTGGTCGAATACTGAATTCCGGCGTTGTGCGACCTATTTTGAACTCTAAAGCTATTTGAAAGAACAAAGTTGGGTTGTAAGGGAAGTGCCACTCCCCTTTGCCCTACCCATAAATTCAGTTATATAGGAGTGCCACGCCCTCTTCATCACCGCTGATAGAATGTTATCAATTAAACTGCATGTGTACATGGAGGTCGAATACCGAATTCCAAAACTGTGCGACATATAACTCCAAAACTATTCGATAGCACAAATTTGGGTTGTATGGGAGGTGCCACTCCCCTTTTTCCTACGCCTATAAAATTTTACCAATGAAACTGCATGTGTATATTGACGTCGAATACTGAATTTCGAAGCTGAGTTACCTATAACTCCAAAGCTATTTGATATCCCAAATTTGGATTAAGTTGGAGTTGTCACGCCCCTCCCCCGACAAACTCTAAAAAATTTTATTAGTAAATCTGCATGCGTAAATTTTGGTCGAAAACTGAACTCCGCCGCTGTGCGACTTTGCACTCCAAAGCTATTCGATATCACAAATTTTCGTTGTATGGGAGGTGCCACTCCCCCTTGATCAACGCTCATAAAATGTAATCAATGAAACTGCATGTGTACATTGAGGTCCAATACTGAATTCAAAAACTGTGCGACCTATAACTTCAATGATATTCGATATCGCAAATTTACGTTAAAAGGGAGGTGCCACGCCCCTCTTACTAATGAACATAAAATTAAATCAATGAAACTGCATGTGTACATTGAGGTCGAATACTGAATTCCGGCGTTGTGCGACCTATAACTCTAAAGCTATTTGAAAGCACAAAGTTGGGTTGTAAGGGAAGTGACACTCCCCTTTGCCCTACCCATAAAATGTAAGTAATGAAAGTGCATGTATAAATTTAGGTCGAATACGGAATTCTTACGCTGTGCACCTATAACTTCACAGAAATTCGATATCGCAAATTTGGGTTGGAAGGGAGATTGTCACGCCTCCCTGTCCAACGTCCATAAAATAAAATCATTAAAACTGCATGTGTAAATTGAGGCCAAAAACTGATTTCCAAAGCTGAATTCCTATAACTTCAAAGATATTTGATAACACAAATTTTGTTGTATGGGAGGTTCAACTCCCCCTTGACCAACTCCCATAAAATTTCATCACTGAAATGGTACGTCTAGATTGTGGTCGAATACCGAATTTCTAAGCTGTGCGACCCATAACTATAAAGCTATTCGATAACACAAATTTTGTAAATATTTGTGGGACGTAAAAGGGGGTGTGGCATTTCTTCTTAAACCATCTCGTACTCAAAGCAAAGCCACTTACAAAATTTCAGCTCAATCGGACCAATAGTTTCGAAGTTTTTGATATTTTCTTAAAAGTAGGCGTAGAATAAGAGTGACCACGACCGTTTTTATTAAAGTTAATAACAGTTATTATACGAACCTATTTACTAAATTTTAATTAAATGCGACCAAAACCGTCTTAAATCTACCATTTTTATTGATTTGTGGATGATAAAAGGGGTGTGGCATTATTTTTTCGTAAACCTTTGCGTAGCAGTTACGAACAAACCCGTAGAAGGAAGTATCTAATTTGGTCCAGTCATTTTCAAGTATTAAGCATCTGAATAAATCATGATTCATTTTTATATAAACAGATATTGATTTGTGGCCGGTAAAAGTGGGCGTGAAAACATTTATGTATCGTGACTGCCTCTTGGAGCACCTACACAGCAAGTTTCACTATAAAAATGTGTAGAACTTTGGAATTGCCATGATTTCGAAAAAGTGGGCGTATAAATATTGCTACCACGCCCATTTTTTGTACAGTTACTGACAGTTACCATCTGAACAAAATTACTAAATCTTAGTTTTTACGATTGAACCCGTCTGGTATATATCCCTTATTTGGTTTGTGGTCGATAGCGCAAATTTGGCTTGTATGGGAGGTACCACGCCCCCTCCTCCAAAGGTTACCAAACCTCACAGGAACACTAACTCTTCTCGGCAGACGTTGTTCTGCCACAGACCGCCTTACTGCCATATACGAACATGTCAAGAAATGCCAAATATATTCAGCATCAGTATAGCTGCCGAAAGTAGCCATGCACTAAATAACCAAATTTAGTCTATACGATCAAAACCATGCGAAATATAAGCCTATTTTTGGTACACTTGCCGAAAGTAACCATATTTACTGATTTACAAATTTTTTTTCTAATACGACCCAAACCGTTGAAATAAAACGTTTTCATTGGTTTGTGGGCGGTAAAAGGGGGACGTGGAAACCAATTTTTAGTACAGTTGCTGACAGTAACCGTACAAACTAAGCCAACATTTTAGCTCAATCGACCCAGTAGTCAATTTTCATGATTTCTCAAAAAGTGGGTGTGGCTATATAGCGATGACGCCCTTTTTGAGTACAGTTGCCGAAAGTAAACAAACAAACTTTGATATCACATTAAAGTCTCATACGGCCAAAACTGCTTAAAATATAGCATTTCCACTGATTTGTCTGCGCAAAAAGGGAGCGTGGAAACCAATTTTTCGTACAGTTACTGTCAGTATTTACACAAACCAAAGTACCAAATTTAAGTCTTATACGACCAAAACCGTCTGAAATAAACCATTTTCATTTATTTGTGGGCGGTAAAAGGGGGCGTGGAAACCCATTTTTAGTAAAGTTGTCGACAGTCCCCGTACACACTAAATTACAAAATTTTAGCCTTATACGACCCAAACCGACTGAAATATAACATTTTTATTGATTTGGGGGCGGTTACAGGGGGTGTGGCAATTTTTTCCTCAACCATCTCGTACCTGCAACAAATCGATTGCCAAAATTTCAGGTCAATCGGTTCAGTAGTTTTGGAGTCTATAGACATCACACATCCAGACACACATCGTTTTGCTTTTTATGTATATAGATATTGATTTGTGGGCGGTAAAAGTGGGCGTCAAAACATTTATATATAGTGACCGCCTCTTGGAGCACCTACACAGCAAGTTTCACTGTAAAAATCTGTAGAAGTCCGGAATTGCCTTGATTTCGAAAAAGTAGGCGTATCTATATTACGACTACGCCCATTTTTTGTACAATTACCGGCAATAACTATCTGAACAAAATTACCAAATCTTATTTTTTTACGATTAAAACCGTCTGATATATATCCTTGTATTGATTTGTGATCGATAGCGCAAATTTGGCTTGTATGGGAGGTACCACGCCCCCTCGTCCAATCGTTACCAAACCTCACAGGAACACTCTCAAGATGTGGCTTCAGTTTCCCTGAAAATTTCATAAAGATCGGTTGAGCAGTTTTGGAGTCTATACGTGATATAGCCACATACCCACATACCCACATACCCACATACATACATCCATTTTTATATTTATAGATTAGCCTCGATTATGCCCTGGGGTAGTTTTTGTGCAGTAAGGAATGAGTGATTCATCAGACACTGACTCCAGATCCTCGTGTCTCGTGAAGACGTGTTTACTTGCGAGAAAGAAATTTCCTTGATCATTTCATTTTCGGAATTACTCATGTTATTTACTCATGATATATTTATAATTAATGGTAACCATGAACGCACTAAAAAAAGGACATGGAAACCTCAAATGGAACTTTTTTTATTGTCTCACCCAATTGAACTTTTTATTCGGGGGAAGTGCCAAAAGATCATTGTGGATTGCCGTTAAGTCTTGGAAAACTATCATAAAAAGTAGTCAGGATTTCTTTGTTCTGGCTTTAAACAATTTTTTTTTTTGTATTTTTATCATAAGAACAAGCTGCAGAAGGTCATATTAGATGATGAAGGAAGGTCATATTAGATGATCAATGGGAAGGACTACAAAGTATACTAGCCATTCAATCAAAATATTTCCTTATATTTGAAGAGGGCAACAGCATTAATGTGGCGTGAACCTCTCGTTCTCTTATCAAAAGTAACGTAATTTTAAAAAAATTTTAGCGAAAGTAATTAGGATGTTAAGGATTTGGAAACTCTTTCTCGTGCAGTACACAAAGAAACTTAGTGTTCTTATGCATCTAAGCCTTCAGTATCGTATAATTAAAGTAACATTAAAAATTAACTTAAGTGTAAGGAAGTGCAATATATATTAAGATGATTTCGTGTTTTCTTAAATTATGTGCTCATATAACGTTTATATTCAGCTGAAGTTAGACGCGTTGCAACTATATAATTTGATATTTTGATAAAACTATATAACTAGATAATTTGGCGTTGCACCCGCCAGATTTCTTTTAAAGTCAATAACTTATTGTTTAGTTTAGTTTTCTATTTTTTTTTTTCTATTAATTTGAACGCTTGATTTGTTCTTATTTTAACATATGAACGCATATTTTAATAAATGTTTTACAATTAACAGGTTTTTGTGCTATATTCTGGAAAGTTGGTTCCAATTTTGTTGCACCCGCGATCGTACTTAAAAATGGCCCTAGTGAGTTTTTATTTATTTAATTTAAAATTAATTTAAATTTAAAATTAAATAATTAAATCAAGATAGAACACGTAAAAATGTAGCCTTTTAAAGAGTAATTTCATAAAAATGTTTTCCATTTTATCAGCAAGTGTCTTTAAATGTGTCTAAATGTTGCACCCGCGATAATGGAATTGCCCATATAAAAGCAAAAAGCAAGGAATTCAAGTATTTCTTAAGATTGGATTAACATTAGCAACAATCAAACAAAATAAAAAAATGCTTAGGAGGGGGTCCTAAGAAATTACTCATTAAGACAAAGCATTTTTTAAAAATTATAAAAATAACATGTTAAAAAAATTAAATTCGTTACAGAAATCAAAATCAAATTGTTATTAATATTGCACTGCAGTGTAGTGTGAAATAAACAAATGATTTGAAGCCGGTTTCAAGTGCACTTACATATCATACATATTCATATTCATATTATTAATAAGTGCACTTGAAACCGGCTTCAAATCATATGTTTATTTCACACTATACTGCACTGTCTTGCTTACTGCAAAGGAATCATGTGCAGAGCTGCCAGTTCTTTGATGCTCCTACTCGCCATTTGTCGGTAATTAATTAGTTATAACTAAACCGCCAAAAACCTCCAAACAAATTTTTTTTTAAATATTTTACAAAAATAAATGAAAGCATAATATTTACATAACGTTATAAATTTATTTAATATATTTTTACATATTTACAGAAACTCCAGCTTAATAATATGTGAACATAAAAAATCGTATAAAAACTAAAACAAGATCCACGACCATGGTGTAAGAAATAGAGGTGTTAGTGAGTTTTTGATAACACAATGAATTTCTTTGCTTCTGTCAAAAAATTGTGAGCGAAAGAGTGGAACTGTTGATAGTTGTGTTATTTGTTTGAATTGCTAGATAATGTGCTATAGTTTTTATAGTTTATTGTACGAATTAAGTATCAATAAATATATAAAGCAATTATTTGTGCTGACAGTTGTGTTGACAAAAAGTTATGGCAGCTGTCTTCGCCGATTTCGACATATTCTCACTAAAAATCATATAAACTTGCAAAAAGACACGAATTTAACAAAATTTGTTTTCATTGCGATTCACCATCAGCTGTTTTTGACAAAAGCGAGGAAACATAATTTTATCATTTTGAGAGATAAGTGTCAAATTCACTTACACCCCTATTTCTTACACCATGTCCACGACTATAATGTATTTGATAAAATTAAAAAAAACGATAAAAAAACAATAGAGTAATGGGTGAAAACCACGTATACAAATCAATTCTGCATACTTTTTCCGGGGATTCGGAAAAGGGAGTTTTTATTTTTAAGATAGCAGATAAAGACATCACTTTTTTTACACTCATGAAAATTGACGATTGATGAACAAATTTTCATTAAAAATTTCCAAAATGTTCTTGAACTTTATCTTAAATATGAAATCTCCCTTTTCCGATTCCCCGAGAAAAATTATTCAGAATCGTGCTGATTGAGAACACCAAATCCAAAAAACATTTCTGGTTTTTAACTAATTGTAAGCATATCATTATATACAGGGTTGCCAATATTCGAAGCGCCCATCTGGCAACACTGTAACTTTCCGCAGTGATGCCAAATCGACTAATGACATACCGCGTTTGAAGCGTCATTCCAAGCAAATGTTTACAATGGATCAGTACACGCCACGCGAACGCTCTAAAATTTTTGAAATTTACATTCAACAAAACAAGTCAATAGTGAAAACTCAACGTGCTTTCAAAAAAATAAATAAAGTGAAAAGTGCGCCTTCCAAGAAAACAATTTATCGTTTGTATGAAAGATTTACAACTGGTAATACTCTTGGTAACCCAAAGAGGCCAAATAAAAAGCGACCAAGGCGATCGGATGAGAATATTGCAGCCGTACGAGCCAGTATTGAGCAGTCACCAACAACATCCCAAAATCGCCGTTCTCAGCAGCTCGGCATTCCCCGATCTACTTTACAACGCATTTTACGTGTTGATTTGAATTTGTTTCCGTACAAAATTCAATTGGTAAACAAATTGTTGCCTACCGATAAGCCACGTCGATTGGAATGGGCCCAAAGAGTCATCGAAATGGCTGAAGAAGACGAGCAATTTTGGCATAAAATTATCATGAGCGTAGAAGCTCATTTTCAGTTGAACGGAACGGTAAACAAACAAAATTGCCGTATTTATGCCACTGAATATCCACAAGAGATTCAAGAGGTACCTCTTCACGATGCAAAAGTCACTGTTTGGTGCGGCGTTTGTGCTAAAATGCTCATTGGGCCGTTCTTTTTCGAAGATGATAATGGCCACAGAGTTACTGTCAATCAGGAGCGTTATCGCGATATGATAAACAATTTTTTCATGCCAATCGTTCGTCGAAAGCGTATCAAGCACTACTGGTTTAACAAGACGGCGCGCCACCACACACAAGCCGCACTACAATCGATTTTTTGAAGCAATTGTTCCCTGGCCGTTTGATGTCAAAAAATGGTGATTTCGATTGGCCGCCAAGATCACCAGATTTAACGCCTCCAGACTTCTTTTTGTGGGGTTATTTGAAATCAAAGGTTTACGTCAACAAGCCAAAGACCCTAGAAGAGCTGAAAACCAACATCCGTCAAGAAATAACCGCCATTCCCATCGAAATGTTGAAGAAAACTATGGAAAATGCTGCAAAACGGGCACAATATGTCGTAGAGGCCAATGGCGACCATTTACGAGATATCATATTCAAGAAATAATGTAAGCAAATCTACTTGAACCCAATTAAATGATATTCATGACGAACAGACAAAAAATTGTGGTTTCTTTGATTTATTTAAAAATAAAATGGGCGCTTCGAATATTGGCAACCCTGTACTTCCAATTCTTCATTGACATGAAGTTCATAATCTTCTAGTTTTGGGTACATAATTTTAGAGTTAAAACGTTTAATCATCTACTTTGTAGGCTCAAAACTTTCCCAGCATATATTAAAATTATTCAAATAAAAGCACAGCTTGCATTTTCCCAGTCTTTTCTATATCCTCTTGTTCCTTCCTTCCTTCCTTCCTTTCTTAATTTTTGGCATTTAAGCGCTCAAACTAAACAAGTTTAAGCAATATCAGTTGTAAAAAGTGATTTTATGTTTTATGTTGTGGTAGCACTGTTGCTCGTCGAATTAAATGTTAGATCTGGAAAACATATTTGCTATGTACAAAGTGTTGTATAACGCAAAGAAGCATTTGATCTTTTTTTAGGGAAAGATCTCGCCAAAATATCGACAAAAAAATGTTGAAACCGTCACTTTTTCGTCAACTCGCCAAATCAAAAATCTTCTCGCCAAAGTGGTCGTTCAAACCGTCAGTTTGGCGAGATATCGCCATATCTGGCAGCTCTGATCATGTGTGTGATTGCAGCGAAGACGATCAAAACAAAATAGCGCAAATCAAAACAAGTCCTAGAGATTGTTCATCTAAAACAGTGTCGGGCAGCTTTTCACACCTATGCTTTCTCATCTTGAGTAAGTATTAATGAGCGCTTTAAAGTTCACACTGAAAACAAAGTAGTGCTAAAGCGCTTTTTGCAGAAATCTTACTAGGCATTATTGGATATTTTTTTTGCTCGGATTTTCATTGCGAAGTTAAATTAACAAGTAGTGGACGGAATGTCAAAAGGAAACAGACCGACAGACGGATAATGTGAAATACAGATAAGCAGACGGAAATGTAAAAAGGCCTGCTTATAGTTAAAAACAAATGATGTTTTTTAATTGTGCTTATGTTGCTTATTATGTTTTGCCAAGGCTAAACTGACAGCGTAAGATGCTTTCATTATACGTACTTGGAACTGATCACTATATGATATGGTATGTGGGCATGCCACTTTTAAATAATTAATGAATTTCTCCATGGCATGCCCCACAATTACCTTATATGCAAGTTATCGTAATGCCTTGTTATGCATATTTTTTTAATTTTACCTCTTTGATGCCGTGCCATGCCGTTATTTTCTAAAAATAAAAAATTTTTCATACATACGTCCAAAAATTTTGCATATATGCAATTTTATACAGTGTAATCTTACGTTATATCTGTGTCGATGAGCAATAACAGCTTAAGTCTTATTTCAAAGTTTCCAGAAATCTTGCTTTAAAGTTTTCAATCGCCATATAAGTTATATGAAAGGGAATTTTGTTTATGCGTCATATCTTTAGCTAATGCCATGCTAGAAGCTTTAGATTTTGTGTGTTCATAATGATACATACATGGAACACAACTATATCAATATTTCAGTTCTGTCTTAAACCGACTTAAGCTATTATTGCTTATCGACACAGATATAATATAATAAGGGTTCTCATCTAAGCATGTAAACATGCAAACATGTATAGCATTTAAACTTTTGATGAGCGATAAAGTGTAAATAGCGTAAATGTCGACAAAATGGCGGCTGCGGCTACGACAACATAATGACTTTTTTAAATTTATACCTTTTAAAAACCTTCATTAACATAGACAAATAAATAAAACGTGTTCATATTTACTCCAACTACTTTAAATATGTAATGATTAGCGTCAACAGCAACCCTCATTCACACACGTAGATTTACATGCTAGTTTACACCACAAAATAAGCTCGGAAATGATGTAAACTCACGCCCATACAAATTTTGGCAGCTAGTTTACGCGCATGTAAGTTCACAAGGTTTACAATGTTTACGGGTCAGTTACGTGCTTAGATGAGAACCCTTAATATATTCAAGAAACTCGCAAACGCAGATCTTATCTGCTTGACATTCGCTTGAACACTGAAGCTTTGATCGTTCTGTAGGTGACACGAATACATATTTTACTTCACAAACACAATCTCAAGTGTGCAAAGCTGCCCGACACTGATCTAAAACATGGCAAAATTAGAGAAACTAGTGTTAGGGTGGAGAGCTGGTGACCGAAACTGGCAAAACGAAGTTGAAATTTTATACAAAATCTGCAACCAATGAGAATGCAGTATGAAAGCAAAAATTGGCAAAAATACCAAATGGCTGAGTTTGACAGTTATGGTCACTAAGAAAGAGAGCGCATTCAGCCCTAAACTACCTTGTCTAGTACTACTATGATCTAAAATATCGTTTTCAGAGAGCTCATTGCAGTCAATGCAACGAAAACTTGTTCACTGACAATAGATGATTTGGATCAGTATAGCAAAAATTGTGCGCGGTCGCCAACAAGAAAAAAAAACACAAGGAAAAACACCAACAGAAAGCAATCCCTATATTAACAATAACAAGAACAAACAACAACACACACTCGCTGTATTGTGCGGTGCAGCTGCGACTGTGCACGATTCGGCAATTACAGCAACCAAGAAAATCTTAAAGTTGTTGCAAGAAAATGTCGAGTTTTGCGCTAACGACCGCTGATTTAAATAATCAAAATGATCCAAATGATCTATTGTCATATATTGCTTTTTATTCTCATCCTACCCTTAATGATTAAATTTCATTGCTTGTGGGCAGAGTTGCAATGAAAAAAATTTTATATCGTAACTTTGGCACTCTGAAACAAAACAACAACTAAAAAATTAACTTAAAGTTTTGTTGTTTTTGGCCAACAAAAACAACCAAAATATAAAATATCAGTAAAAAATAAAAAGTAAAAAAAATTTTTTAAAACTAAGCTCTCATTAAAAAAAAAAGTGAACTAAAAAGAAAAAATATATAACTGGCATTTGTCATATACGTATATAGTAGGTTTATTCTAGATTCATAAGAACCCCTCTCTTAGTTACTCATCATCATAATAAAAGCGTATTCTAATATGTAAGTTCTAGGGACGAATATATATTTAGATATAATTATTATCAATATGTAAAATATACTTAAATTTAAAAAAATTTTATGCGCCGATGTCCGCGATTAGTATCTATTAGATAAAAGTATAAATATAATATATAAAAAGTATACAAAAATACCTTTAAAAGTATGACTAGATATAGGTCCCTAGAACTACGCTTTTATTATGACGATGAGTAACCAAAGGAGGGGTTCTTATGAATCTATCATTTACCCAAGGGCGTCCTCAGGATTTGTTCTAGGGAGGAGAAAAGGCATAAAGTAGTCTATAATGCACATAAAGAAAATGTAATCTATATAATTCTATTTTTTGAGATTTTTGGCACTAATTTTGTTATCATGATACGCTGGTTGACACACGCTTGTACACATAGCAAAATTATATTTATTTCAAAGATGGGGTAAGAATCTTTCTCGTTTCATGGCCGAAAAATTTTCAAATTTATTCTCTTTACATGTGATTTGAAAAATTTTTTTCTCAACAAATTTTCTTAGTAATTGAGTAAATAAAATAATGTGATGTCTCTTTTATCCTTAAATAAAATTGCATTAACTACTATTTAGCCCCAAAAAAGAATACAAATATTTCCCAATATTTTTTTTTTTAAAAAAAAGAATAAAACCAAAAAAATTTTCAGACCATTTTTTAAGTTTTGGAAACCTTTAACTCATAAACCAATTACGAGCGGCCTGAAATTCATCAGATTTGGATCTAGGAGGAAAAAATTGATATAATCCGCAAAAATAAGAATTAGAGTTGTCGCTGTTCTTGAAATGCTGACCGAATGGACATTAACTGACTTATTTCTTTTTTCAACATGCATCAGTTTAAAAATTTTAAAGTCAGAAAGAGTTAAAAAGTTTTATTTTTTTTTTAATTCAAAACGTATGAATAAATACATAAAAAGGTACATGAATAGATGGGTTTTGGGCTTCACTCATTTTCTAAATATATTGAAGAACCTCCCTGCAATGATTCTGAATCCTGCATAAGCACGTGACTCGAGAAAATCCAGAAAATTCTTAAAATGGGTGGACGCCTGTTAAAAAACGTGAATTTGAATAAGTATAACATAAATGTTTCAAATAGAGTTTTCAATTTAAATTTTAGTTATAAAAAAACTTTTGACCATAAAATATTCTAATGTAAAAGCGTTTTCTTAACAAGAATTTGCTATCAGATTTTTTTAAAAATTATTGCTGATCAAAATTTAGCCCACTTCATTCAGAATTTCTTAATTTTTTCGCTTTTGAATTAGAAGCTTTGCTCTTGCCTAGATCGCTGTAATTTTCTCAAATTTAAATGCTGCAAAATTATTAGCAATTTTATTAAGTTTACGAAAAGTTAGAAAATTATCCAAAATGGATCATCTCTATGACAGAAAAACGATGTTTTTAAAATGACTTTTTAGGAAAACATTTAGTTTTTTAAATTTATTTTGCTTTGTTTTCTTCTTACTTTACTTTAATTACTGTTTAATTACTTTTAACATAAATTTGCTTAACGTCCAAGTTCATATGCGTTATTGGCTTAAATGCCTCTTTCTATCTGTTGCTCCAAAGAATGATCTTCGCCTAATAGTGATATCATTATTATCATTCCTCAATTTCTCGTACGAATAACTTTGAAATTTCTTCCATTATATTCGTATTATTTACTAATGGCTTCGAACTATTTAGTATTAGTTGAGTTTAAAAAATTTACATCCGAAATCTTTCAGCCTGGTTTGTTGAACAATTACCGAATATAAGGAAATATATAACTGCAAGGTGGCCGTAGTCTACTGAAATAGTACGTGACCCATAGGCTAAAAAACGTGATTCAAACTCCAGTTCAGCTAGAATGTTTGTTTTCGTTATAAGTAAATGTAACAAATGTATTCGTAGAATATACATTTGTTTTTGTATGAATACGAATAAAATATTTGTAATATTACCAAACTACGCCCAATCTACGAATCCTATTCGAGACTGAAAACTACGAATAGTATTCGTAGAATGGATTTTATTTGCACACAAAATTTTTTTAGTGTAAGAATACGTATTGAAAAGTTCCTGTGAAACAAGGGTAAATGAAATGGTATCGTAACTTATTACTGCGACTCATGAATATACCTACTATGTACATTAAGGTGCCTCAGAAAAAAAAAGTTGTCCGGGCACCCCCCTTAAAATTAACTTTGGCTTATGTTATGATGATTCCCCAAATATTTCGGCTTTAGCGATAGCCGTTAGGTAGCCAGTCAAACGGGCTACTATCCGACAGCATAAATATGGGCCTATTAGGGTAAATTAGTGACAGGAATGAAAAGCAGTACTAAGCACCTTTCTAATGATACCTTGGAATGGTAAATCAGACGAAAGATGGAGGAGTCATACATATTTTAATAAAAACTTTAAAAACAATATTCAATAAATCACTGTAAAAAACTTAATTTCTTTTGTGTTAGGTAAAATTTTTTTTACTAAAAATATCATGGCTAAAAAATTATTCATAAAAAACGCGATTTTTAAAGGTTTTTTTTAAACTATTCTAGCTACCTAACGGCTATCGCTAATGCCGAAATATTTGGGGAATCATCATAACATAAACCAGAGTTTATTTTGAGGGGGTGACCCGGACCACTTTTTGAGGTGCCTTAATATACATATATGACAAATGTCAGTTAAATTTATTTTTTCTTTTTAGTTCACGTTTTCTTTTAATTAAAAGTTTTTTTTTAATTTTTTAAAATAAGCCAAAATTTTAGGAGAATCAGCGTAGTAGTTTTAGAGATATATAATTTTTATTGATTTGTGGGCGGTAAAAGGGGTGTGGCCAAATTTTTTCTTCAATTTTTTCCCCTACTTGAAGGAAACTTACTGCCAAGATTTCAGATGAATCAGCGTAGTAGTTTTAGAGATATAGCATTTTTATTGATAAAAAGGGGTAAAAGGGGTAAAAAGGGGCGTATAAGTTTTTTTCCCAAACCCCATCCTCTACTTGAAGGAAATTTACTGGCAAAATTTCAGTTAATCAGCGTATTAATTTTGGAGATATATAATATTTATTGTTTTGTGGGCGGTAAAAGTGTGTAGCCAAATTTGCCGCTAAAATTTCAACTGAATCAGCTAAGTTGTTTTGAAGATATCTCATTTTTATTGATATTTAGGCGGTTAAAAGGGCTGTAGCAATTTTTTCCCAAACCCCATCCTCTACTTGAAAGAAATTTACTGCCAAAATTTCAGCTTAATCAGCCTAGTTGTTTTGGTGATAAAGCATTTTTATTGATTTGTGGGTGGTAAAAGGTGGTGTGGCATACAATTTTATAATACTATTGCATTGTCACTGGACTTACATATAAGCTAAGTTTAAGCCTTATCGGATAACAACAAGGGTTCGAAAAATGCTTTGCAAATTTTGAAGGACATACGAACGGAGCAAGTTAAACAAATGCTTATATAGATTAAAAGATTATATATGAAAACATATTATTTATACATATTGCTTTATTAAAGAAGTACATGCAAAATCGGACATCGGTTCTATTTTTCTGAAATTTTAAAATTAAGGAAAAATATTGGATCATCGGGTTCAAGACTGAAAATCGTAACAAATCTGATGTATCGGACGATATGGCAACACTGCTGTGGTGTTGACGAACAAAACCACGTCGTACATAGACTGCCAAGGGAGAAAGTGTGTATTGCTAGTTGTTGTAAGTTCTCATTTGGTGTTGAGCATGGTGTAAGAAATCAAGGTGAATTTTCATTTTTGTTGTAAAAATCTTACACTGAAATCTCAAACCATACAAAATCATCTTTTCTGTCTCTTGCACTCATTCACAAGTTTGACAGCATTAGAAAAATATTTAGACGACCTTTATTTCTTACACCATGGTGTTGAGCAAATCAAACTCTCAAGTGTTATTAGATTACAGTCAACTGAGAGCAATGAAATAAATAACAGTGTGTGTACGTTGTAATAGGTGCACTCATGGTAAAACTAGACAAGGTAGTTTTAAGGCGGATAGCAAGTGACCGAAAATGTCAAAACTAATTTGACATCTAATACGAAATCTGCAACCAATGAGAATGCAATCAGAAAGCAAAAATACGCAAAAATAGCCAAATGGTTGAATTTGACAGTTATGGTCACTAAGAAAGAGAGCACATTCAGCCCTAACACTATCTTGTCTAGTTATACTATGGGTGCACTGAAGCAGGGTCTTAATATGAATATGAAAAGAATTCGAATTTGAATGCGAATTATGATTTGAAAATATATTTTAATATGAATAAGTAAGAGCTTCATTACTTTTCTAAATTTAAAAATTAATCACTTTCAAGCCAATTAAGCACACATAAATCTTTTATTCTTTCTAATGCTTTCTAACTAAAATCCACTCAATATCCACCGTTCGTCTGTTACTCAGTCATCTAATGATACCACAAAAGCGGATAGTGGAAGGAATTTATATCGAGTGGAATGTATTTTAATTTAGTTTTGCTGTCAACTTTAAGCTCAAACTCAGCATAATCCACACAACACATGCTGCAGAGGCAAATACTATACAGGACAATTGTTGGAAAAACGAACTTTAACGGCGGATGCTGCTGAACAGTGCATAAATAAATCAACACGTGACACACACACACACACACACAAATTTATATCCAGCAATAATCCCTCGCAAGCGAACATTTCCACACTAGCACACTAATTAGCAGAATTAAAATTTGTGCAATTCTAATCAATCATTTAGCTAGAATGTTTGTTTTGGATAGAATACGAGAGGATGTGTAGTATTAAGTATCCCTGCTCGATTAAGTTTAATATATGAAAAAAAAAAATGCACACAATTTAAACTTGTTTAGTAATAAATCAAGCGCTGCAGCCATGCGATACACATCAAACCTCTCGGATTAAACAAATTCTTCCTAACCAACCCACGTCGCTGCTTCACGAGCAGCACACTCAATGGCCACATAAAGCATCCTGTTGCTGCATTACGGTAATTGCATTTGTCAGGACATTGAAATATGTATATGGATCACAACATACAAAACAAAAAACGGACATATGAGAAAAAAATATTAGCTGAGTCAACAGTTTTTCAGCCACTCACGGCATCTGAGAATATTTGTTGTGTGATTAATTCATTTTGTTTTTGTTTTATGCATGATTGATTTTTATGCATTGTTATAAATACTTGTGCACATAAAAACTCACTCACACACACACTCTTATAAAACGCCCGCTTATATATAAGCTCATTTTCACTGAAAACTGCTGGAAATTTATTTTATTTCTGTGTGTGCAAATTGTATTATTTTTTGTGCTGATTTTATTTATTGTTGCGTTAATCAACGCATATTTTTTGTTGTGGAGTGCTTGATTTTGTATTCTATTTAATGTAACCTAAAGAACAATTTTTTGTTGCAAAAAAATTGTTTGTGTTATGTCTGGCATAGGGATTAAAAATATAAAAATATATCATTTTGTAGTAATATACTCAGACAACTGATAAATATTTATGAATACTTTCAGGCTGAGTTTGCTAAAAACAACATTGACACAATTAAGTTTTATATTTGCATGCAGGCAGCAAAAAGTAAGGTGCGTTCAAATCGAAAAAGGAATTGAAATGTTTTTTTAAATTTACGTTAATATTACGGTATGCTAGTTCAAACTCATTCTTGTACTCATGCTTATACTAATACTCATACTTATATTAATACTCATACTCATACTCATACTAATACCAATACATATACTAATACTAATATTAATACTAATACTAATGCTAATACCAATACTAGTACTAATACTAATGCTACTGCTAATACTTATACTAATACTAATACTTATACTTATTACTGACTTACTTAGTTAGCGCTACAACCGTATGTCGGTCTTAGCCTCATTTAAGAATTTGTGCCAGCCATTTCTGTCTTTCGCTTGCTGGCGCCAGTTGGAAATTCCAAGCTTCGTTAGGTTGGAATTTCTACTTGGTTTTTCCAACGAAGATGCGGTCGTCCTCTTTTGCGTTAACCGCCACTGGGTACCGAATGGAATATTTTCTTCACGGAAGCATCGTCTTTCATGCACTGAACATGACCTAGCCAGCGAAGATTTTAATGCGCTTGACTATGTCGATGTCAGCGTACAGCTCATACAGGTTATCATTCCACCGTATTCGGTACTCACCATTACTCACCGGTCTGTAGATGTTACGAAGAATCTTTCTCTCGAATGCTCCTAAAGTCCTTTCATCTGAACTGCTCAGCGTCCAGGTTTGTGATGCATAAAGTAGGACGGGCAAGATGAGCGATTTATAGAGCGTGATTTTCATTCGTCGAAAGAGGACTCTGCTTCTCTATTTCCTACTGAGCCCAAAGTAACACCTGTTGGCAAGAGTTATTCTTCGTTTGATCTCAATGCTGATGTCGTTGGTTGAGTTTATGCTGGATCCCAGATAAACGAAGTCCTTAACAACCTCGAATGAGGTATTGTCAACGGTAACGTGGGTTCCAAGACGTTGGGACTGTTAGTTTGTTGACACCAAGTATTTCGTCTTATCTGCATTCACTGCCAGACCCATTCGACTTGACTCTCTTTCTAATCTGGAAAATGCTGCACTGACTTCGCGCGTATTATGGCCAATGATATCGATGTCGTCAGCATACGCAAGCAGCATAACACTCTTGTAAAATATTGTGCCACTACGTCTCAGATCAGCAGCTCGGATGATCTTTTCCATCATTAGGTTGAAAAAGTCGCACGATAAGGAATCACCTTGTCTGAAACCTCGTTTGGTAATAAATGGTGGGGAGAGGTCCTTTCCGATTTTAACTGCGCTGCTGGTGTTGCTCAGTGTCATCCTGCAAAGTCGTATTAGTTTTGCAGGAATACCAAACTCAGACATGGTGGAGTACAGGTGCTTCCTTATTGGGCTGTCGAAGGCGGCTTTGTAGTCGACAAAAAGGTGGTGGGTGTCGACTTGTTTTTCTTGAGTCTTCTCCAAGATTTGTCGTAGCGTGAAAATCTGGTCGATGGTGGACTTTCCAGGTCTGAAGCCACACTGATAAGGTCCAATCAGTTCGTTTACAATGGGCTTCAATCTTTCACATAAAACGCTCGACAGGACCTTATATGCGATATTAAGAAGGCTTATCCCACGGTAATTGGCACAAAAAGTGGGATCGCCTTTCTTGTGGATTGGGCAGAGCACAATGAGATTCCAATCGTTCGGATTGCATTCTTCCGACGATATTCTGCATAAAAGCTCGTGAACGCATTTAAATAGAGCTTCGCCTTCATTCTTAAACAGCTCAGCAGGTAAACCATCAGCTCCCGCGGCATTGTTATTTTTAAGCCGAGCTATAGCTGTCAGAACTTCATCATAATCGGGCAGCGGAACCTCGACGCTGTCATCCGTAATTGGGGTTTCCGGAATATCATCTCTATTGGCGGGATTGTTGTCAGTGTCGCCATTTAGAAGCTTAGAGAAGTATTCCCTCCATAGCGTCCGTGTACTCTGGACATCTGACACCTGTTTTAAAACCATTGGGAAGGCGTCTTTTTTCGAAAAATTTTCGGGCTTCATTCCTGTCACCATACATCTCAATTTTGTCCTGCTCACGCTTTTCTGCCCCTTTATACGTTTCTCTTCCTTACTCTTTTCTTTGTATCGCTTCTTAGAAGCGCGCCTTACAAACGTCTGCAGGGTGGCTTTGTCGGTTCTTTCGGCGGCGTCTTTCTCTGCAGTAGCGTCGCGACACTCCTGGTCGTACCACTGGCTTCGGCGAGGGCGGTGGTAGCCAATCAATCACCTCTTCAGCAGCCGCACGCATTGAGTTGCAAATGTGTGTCCACTGCGCGCATATATTATCGATTGAAGGAGAGCTTTGAAACAGGAATGAGAGGCGAGTGGCGAAAGCTTCGGCTTGCAGCTTGTCGACGTCTTGCTTTCTCTGTATACGGTTGCGTGTATTCTTAGCTGCGCACAGACGTGTACGGATCTTGGCTGCAACAAGATAGTGATCCGAGTCAATTTGATTTTTGGTTTTTTTATGGCCTTATGAATATTAAGATGCTTGAATCTAGTGCTACCTACGACCATGTTTCGTGCTGCGGTGCAGTCAATCAGCTTCATTCCGTCATCGGAGGTGTTGCCGTGGATGCTAAATTTTCCAACTGTTGTACCAAATATATTTTCCTTGCCCATCTTAGCGTTGTAGTTACCAAGCACGATTTTTACGTCGTGACGGGGGCAGCGCTCGTAAGCATTTTCAAGGCGCTCGTAGAAAATTTACTTAGTCTAATCGTCCTTGTCTTCTGTCGGAGCGTGCGCACATATCAGGCTTGTAGTAGCCGCTGTAGTAGATATCACAGGGTGCATGCCGAATGCAACCCTGTCCCTTCCATCGCATTTCTTGGGTAGCAGTGATATCAGCTTTGTATCTTTCCAAGACATCAGTCAGTAGGATAGAGGCACCTTTCTTATTAAGGGTTTGGACATTCCAGGTGCATATCTGTAAATATTATCTATATTTACTTACATTTTCGTGTGCGGTAGTCGTCGTCAGGGGATCAGTTTTCTCCTATTGTTGTTTGTTTTCATTGAAATGGGTTTTTACGGGTGGGTTTCAAACAATTACTAAACCTCCTTTCTTCAAATCGTCCGCGATCTACCCTAAATAAGGTTTATTTATTAATCTAAAACTATCCATTTATAAATAAAAATTTTAAAGTCGAAATCGAAATAAAATCATCGTAAAGAAATTAAAATCAAAATTAGTTTTTAAAAACAATATATCTATTTGATCATAAAAACACAAAAAAGGTGAAAAGCAAGAATTATCAAAAACTAAATTTCATAGGTACATAACAAAAGCAAAAATAACATACAAAAGGAAAGTAATGAAGTATGAAAAAATAAATTTGAAGCTTATAATAAAAAATTCAACCGCCTGGCCTTTTTTGCTACAAAATCATTGATAACTTCTTCATTATCAATATTTAATCTTCGATAAACACTCATCAAAGCCAAGCCAGTTAGTCTCTCTTGTCCTGTTGAGTAAGTAAGTTTTTAACCTTTTTAATGGGGAAAAGTATCGCTCTGCCTTACAAGTAGTAACTGGTATAGTGGATTATATTTTTAAAAGACAAAAAATTGACGGAAAAACACTAGCTTTACTAAGAATATATTGTTAAACTTGCGTAAGTATATGCAGTAAATATTTTTAATATTTACAATTCTTCTTAGTGCTGCTTTGCTGTGCCTTTCCAAGATTCACAACGTTGTACGTTGTAAGCTTAAATCAAAGGTATAAAAGTTTCATATATCGAGGAGAGTCAGAACCCTGGACACCCTCCCTCTAAAAACGGCTTTGCTCATGCTTATACTTATTCTCATACTAATACTCATATTCATACTTTTAAGCATCCATACTTTACAGTTACAGTTACAGTTTTAACAGTTACTTATGTTACTTTAAAAAAAATGGTCATAATGACGCCAAACAATGGTCCAAATTGTTCATCAAGTTCCACATGATGGTCCAATATATAAAAGGACTAACAAAACATTACAAACAACAGTTTCTCGAGTATTATCATCAGCAGAAAAACTTCCTAAATGAATATCTCGCAAAATTTAAGGATGCTCACGTTTGTATCAGAATTGAACGTGTTCGTAGGTCTGAAATAGTAAAAACATTTAATGAAATAATGGAAATTGTCAGCAGCAGGAAAAACACAGAAAACAATTTAGCCAAATACCAACCCATCAGCTAGTCAACGAAACCAAGCGACAACCCAACCAAATGCCACCAACAACAAATATAATAATAATGTTCATTCGACATGAATGAAAGAATGACTAGAACGGAATGAGAAACAATGGAAAATTAATTCCAAAAATGTACAACTTGTCGGTCTAATGCTGGTTGGTCCAACACATACTAATACAGCAACGTGAACACAGACATGTATACAGATGACCAACGGATTTGGTCAGAAAGTCAGAAATGCGAAAAACAAATAGTATAAAATTCTAATAAAGCGTTGCAAATGGTTGTATTTATTGTTTTGGCAGGCAATGAGTATGAATCGCCATTTAATGTGGTGGGTGGACAGACAGGATATGACAGAGCAGGAAGATGGATCGAAAACTGGCTAGGTTGTTGAGCTGTACAAGAGCAACAGTAGAATCCACATCGTCATCAACGACAGTACAAATATGAAAATGAAAAAAACACCAGCAACAACAAGAAAAACAATGCATGCAATATTATTTGCAAATAGCAATTGAACCAACATGACTTCAATGATGCTTAATGGTTTTCGTAGCAGCTGTTGCTGTTGCTGTCGCTGTTACCGTCACTGTCGCCATATGATATTCACTTCCACTTCCGCTTCCGGATTTGGATCTAGATTTACTGCAGCAGTTGTTGACCATAGCGTTATGTTGTTCTAAATCGGATTTATTTGTGTTTGCGTTAATTTCTTTTTTTTCATAAAAATTTGAGTAAATTAATTATAATTCTTTTTTATACATAAAATAAGTTGAGTAAAATAATTTTGTTTTTGGTACATGCTTATTTTGACCCGACCAAAACTTTCGGAAAAATATTTAAATCACTGATTAAATATTATTTAATTTAGTACAAAAAACTTACGAAAGTTTTTAAGATCAATTGCACAAAATTTCGTTTATGAAAACTTTAACAAATTATTTGTAATTATTTATAGTAATTGCTTATGCAATTGCAATAGCATTAAAAAAAATGTTATCTACCAAGCAGCCATAAACTTTTACTTTTTCTCAACACAAAATCGATCGGAGCACTGAAATAACTTAAAGCACAAACATTTTCTCTTTTTTCAAAGGTCTTCCCCAAATTTCCTTACACTAAATGCTTTAAGTTTCATATTTCCATATAATGGCTAACAAAAAAAAAAAATCAAAACAACTACATCATGACTACAAAATTTTCTCTTGTTTTACTTAATATTTCGTTTTGTTTTGTTTTTGTTGTGTTTGTTATTCAACATTCAAACATAGAAAATGTGTTCCTTTTTCTTTCCTAAGTTGTTCCTATTATTCCCATACATCTTTATTGTTTCACTTAATTTTTCGACATAAAAAAAAAGAAAGTCACAAAACACAATGAATTTACTTGCGTATTTCGTTTCCTTGCTGCTTCTTACCGCTATCAAAACCGACAATAATTTTGTTTCAAAACACAATAGTTTGACTTCCAACTTAAATTTTAACATCTTAGTTTTTATTTTATTTTGCGCTGTGTCCCTCGAGCGTTATCGAGCAAAAGCAATAGGGAAAACTTTTGCTGATACACATTTTTTTTTAAATATATTTTTTTTTTGATATGAATGAAATTTTCGAGAACGTTGGCAAAGTTTTTGCTAACACAAGTAACACATTATACGCCATTTTTGTACAGTCATCTTTAATTTAGAAATGTTATTTTTAGTGGCTTATAATTATGTTCACTGTAATATTTAGCTAAAACTGCCAGAAAAGTTTTTCCGTGACGCAACACCAAGCAGGCGCGGCAAATAACATATAAATAATTTCTTTTTATAAATACTGAAACATGCTTTTAGATAAATGATAGTACGAGCATTAGTGTATGAGTATGATTATGAGTATGAGTATTAGGGCGGGTCAAATTCTGGCTCAGCGAAATTCGTAAAATACATGTAATTTCAAGACTTTTTCTCCACTACAGCATATACAAATTTTAAAAAAAAGCTGTGCGGACTTTCGTAAATAAATTCATACACATACATTCATACATTCATATTTTATAATTGAGAACAAAATCTATTTACGAAAGTCCGCACAGCTTTTTTTCAGAATTTGTATATGCTGTAGTGGAGAAAAAGTCTTGAAATTACATGTATTTTACGAATTTCGCTGAGCCAGACCTCCAAAAAATTCGTCCATACAAATTGACCCGCCCTAATGAGTATGCGCATGAGTATGAGTATTAGTATTAGTATGAGTAGGAATACGAGTATGAGAATGAGTATGAGTATTAGTATGAGTAGGAATACGAGTATGAGAATGAGTATGAGTAGGAATACGAGTATGAGAATGAGTATGAGTATGATTATGAGTATGAGAACTAGTGTGAGTGTGAGTATGAGTATGAGTATGAGTATGAGTATGAGTATGAGTATGAGTATGAGTATGAGTATGAGTATGAGTATGAGTATGAGTATGAGTATGAGTATGAGTATGAGTATGAGTATGAGTATGAGTATGAGTATGAGTATGAGTATGAGTATGAGTATGAGTATGAGTATGAGTATGAGTATGAGTATGAGTATGAGTATGAGTATGAGTATGAGTATGAGTATGAGTATGAGTATGAGTATGAGTATGAGAATGAGTATGAGTATGAGTATGAGTATGAGTATGAGTATGAGTATGAGTATGAGTATGAGTATGATTATGAGTATGAGTTTGCGTATGCGTATTAAAGGCGTGCACAGATACAACCGAATGCACCAGTTTGTATGCTTTCCTATTTTGAGTGAGTATAGATGAGTAAAATTTAGTTTCTGTTACGAGTTGGTATTGTTACTCTTTCTAACAGTTATGGTGTGGTGTGTATAGAGAGAAATAGAGTAACATATTTGTTTGCATCTATTTCTCCCAAACTGGTATAAACAGATATTGGTGGTGACACCATAAGTACTTATCGTATGTTGTTGATCAGAACGAGTTGTTGTTAGCTTTTAATAGAATAATTCCTGTGTAGGATCATTGAATTTTACTGAAAATAAAAAGTATTTAATAAACAGTAACAACTTTTTTATTTTATTTTTATTTAAAGTTTATTATTAACAAAATAACAATTCATTTTTAAAATAACATTTAAGAAGCTTTTAACATCAATCTTTGGATGAAAAACATAAACACAAGAATTCATATGAGTATTTAAATTGATTGAAACAAAAGTAGTGTTGGGCTTTGTAATCAATTTCAATTAAAATTAATATACAAAGTAAACTTAAACAAAATAATTCAGTCTTTTGAAGTTTAATTACATACATTAATTACATTAATTACATTAATTACATTAATTACATTGAATTTTACTGAAAATAAAAAGTATTTAATAAACAGTAACAACTTTTTTATTTTATTTCTTTGAGTTTATATTTATGAATAAAATTTCAGTAAACGATTTGCTATTGCATCCTATTTTAGATCTTTTATCAGTTATTAAAGCGCTAGCAATGAAAAAAATCCTCTCAGACGGAGCACTTGAAGCCGGAATAGCCAAAATTCGGCAGCTTAATTTGTACAATAGTGGAAATTCATTTTTTCTGTCATTCCACCACTTTAAAAGATCAAAGTCATGTTGTAAGGACACTTTTGTATTTTTATATTTTATTATTTCGTTTTCAATCCTCAATTCGCTAGAATGAACTTCCTGGATTGGTTGAACGTACTTTTCAAACAATGAATATATTGTGGAGGTATTTGTAGCAATTGGTAACTCATCAGTATTGCTTTCATTTGAATAATGTAACAGCAATGATTTACACTTATTTATTACATCAGTTTGTTCATTTGAATCAAATTGAGTAAGCTGGTTAGCTGGTGGAAACAAAAATATTGCTAGTTTATGATATATTGTTATATGGCTGTCGACTAGAGAAATTAGCGTGTCATATAATTTTGTTTTAAATTCTTTGATAAAACTAGGTTCATTGTCATTTGTGGTGTTACACGTAGGATAGGAGCTTCCCTCAAGTTCTTTCGAAGCATCCATAAACGGTTTTAAAATAGATATCAAGAGATCTAAATGGTATTCTATTAAAATATTGTATTTTTCTGTTAATTTTTTTTCATTGAGGACTGTTTGAATTTCTGTAAAATTGTTTTTTATAGACAAAATTGTGGTATATACCGTATTCCATCTTGTGGGTGTGTAGCTTTTAAGTGATGAGTTAAGATCTACATTTAAACCAGATTTCTTAAAAAACTTTACTAGTTTTGATGCTGTTGTTACTATTTCTTGAATCTGTGATGACCCTTTTATGCATTTTTCAATTGTGTTGTGAAGCAAATGATTTATGCAGTTGATGTTTTCATGTTCTGTTAAAGCTGATTTAATGTTACTTCCTCTGTCGGTAACAACAACAGTGGCATCATTTAAGGAACAGTTAAATTCGCCAAGTAATGTAGCCAATTTTTCTTTTATTTTGATGCCTATCCATAATAATAAATAAATAGGACGTTATATATTACATGTGTATAGAAAACAAATATGTATGCAACTTTATTTTGTAAATATTCATGTTACTCTTTTTAATAAGACTGTATTTTTACCTGTATTTGGAGATCCCTTCATTGATTTTACTCCTAAAAGCTTATTTTTGCACTCTCCATTCATAATAAAATGACATGTTAGGGCAAGATAGGAAATTTTTGAAAAATTCTCCGTCCACAAATCGCACGTGAGCGAGTATCCAATTTCCCGTATCGATGATATCTCTGAATGAAGCTTGTTGAATTGTATTATATAACTATTTTCCACATTTCGAGAAATTGTAGTAGTATGTGGGATCAATGCATCAACGTTTAGGTTACTCCCGAATTTAATTCCAAATGGCAGAAGTAACTTCGAATACTCTTTCAATCCAGCATCATTGACTATAGAATATGGGCGAATATCTTGAACAACCCAATTGGTCAAAACTTCTGTGCATGCCTTTTTAGCTTCTTGGTTTGGCTCAACTAGTTCTTTGTTTTCACTTTTCATCAATAAATAGCACTTATGCTTATTTAAATTTGAAAGGGCGCTTTTGTTGTATTTATAAACATTTGTACATGTTTTACATGCAACAAAATTTAATATTTCTTCATCATTTTCATCTTTTATTATTCCAAAACATTCCCATATTTTGCTTCGACCCCTTTTGTCACTAATTTTGTATGTTCCAGATTTAATATTTTCTTTTACATTTGAACTATTCATTTTAGTTTGTTTTTCTTTTCAAATTCCAATTAGCACACTATTTTATTTGTTCCACCACCTGTAACTACAAAATTCTTATGGTACTACAGTTATTTGAGAACAAAAAGCAAATACATTCCTCACTCATACTCAATACTACACTCAACTGTTTCTCTTTTGTGTGGTGTGGTGTGTTCCTACAAAAATAAACACACCACAACTGTTACACTCATTCTCTGATTTATACCCATGGTATATTGGTATGTATATGGTGTATTCGTTTTGTTATCACTTGCAGTTACACTGCTGCACGTGTTTAATGCGTATGCGTATACGTATGCGTATGCGTATGCGTATGAGTATGAGTAGGAATATGAGTATGAGTATAAGAATGAGTATGAGTATTAGTATAAGAATAAGTTTTTTGTTTTATTATTTTTTTATTTATTCGCGAAGGGGGAACCTTACGCATTAAACGATTCTTGCGCGAGCTCATCTCTTCGCAGTTCATCGGTTATTTTCTAGCCATCGTGCATACCACCAACCAGTTCTCTTCGCTTCTAAACGTAAGAGAAACCAAGTTTAGCTGCGTTAACGCTTTGCCGAGACAGGCCGAACCCTCATGTCTTGTAGTGCGCCGCATCTTGTAGTGCATTTCCTGTGCGATGAGTACAGTAATGATCGGTTGCGTGTTTATACTTGTGTAGGTATATCCTGAAGCAACCATGTCCGCTTAGTACCTGTGTAATAAAAAAGTTTACTGAGACGTGGCTTCTGCCATACCACTTGGTTATGTAAGGGATGAGCTGGAACGTTCACCGACTCTTCACTTAACTGTCCCAGCGGTCTTGCCATTTTAGCAAGTTTCTCGTTTTTTATGAGCTATTGAGATAGAGCTGATCAGAACCAGTGCTGCATCTCTGGATATAGTTCTAAAGTTGCAGCAGACCCTGAGAGCGCCATGTCTGTAAACTGACTCTACTCCGTGACTGTATGACTTCGCTTTGATCGCTGCGTCCCATACGGTTGAACCTTACTTCAAAGTTGGTGTTACTATTTTCAGGAGCATGTTCGTCGTGCTTGTCTGGAGTCTCTTGTGTTCTGCATTATTCTATATAGCGACATACATGGTTTGGCTGATTTCCTGTGTGCGAACTGCAGATGTTTCTCAAATGACAATCTAGAGTTGATCATCGCACCGCGATATTTAATATACGGCTTCGATTCAATTACCATTCCACGAATACTGATCTAGCTTTTTCCAACTTCTAATATGAGTATCTATAACATCGCTACCAAATTACTATTGGGATATAAGGAAAGTTTTGGTATTCCTCTCACCACTTACAAACTTCTTATACTTGAGTTATGCCGCAATAAAGGTTAGGTTAGGTTAAAGTGGCTGCCTCAAATTGAGACGCACTTAGGCCAATAAGGCCCATTGTGGTACCACAGGGGTTGATCTCCCTTCTCTATTCAAACCAGCTTGATCTGTTCACAAAGCTTAGGATTCGGTATATCGATATTTCCGAGAGTTCTTCGAGGTCTCTGAAAAACCAGTTGTTTAGGTGAAGAGAACGTTTTTGAGCCAGCGCTGGG
Source organism: Dichetophora obliterata (assembly GCA_963920525.1). NCBI lineage: Eukaryota > Metazoa > Arthropoda > Insecta > Diptera > Sciomyzidae > Dichetophora > Dichetophora obliterata. The sequence goes on along the minus strand of OY986435.1, from coordinate 186,758,703 downwards.
CAGGTGCAGAGAAGGTGTTCTGTAGATTCCACCTCCTCCTCATCTCTACAGCTTCTGCAGAAGTCGTTGTGGGGTATGTTTAATCTTTGAGCGTGCCTGCCAATAAGGCAGTGCCCTGTCAGGATCCCTATCATGGTGAAGCATGATCTCTATTGATCTCTATTAAGAGATATGATTTCTTTTGAACGCCTCAGATTGAGTTTGGGCCAGTTTTGCCGTGCTATATTACAAGTGTTGCCTGCTGACCATCTTTTGTTGGTGTTAATACAGGATAACTCTTGTGTAAGGAGTCTTGTCTGAAGATAGTTGTTTGGTAGTACCTGTGCGAGCGAGTTCATCTGCTCTGCAGTTACCTAGAAAATCCCTATGTCCAGGAATCCAGCATAGGATAATTTTGAGCTGCTCTGCCATCTCGTTTAGAGATCTGCGGCAGTTGAAAACTGTTTCAGATGTTATTTCAACAGTTCCTAGGGCTTTCAGAGCGGCCTGACTGTCAGAAAGTATGCATATATCCATGGAAGATATATCATTTTTCTGAAGCCAAGTTAACGCTTCATGTATAGCAGCGATTTCAGCTTGAAATACACTGCAATGGTCAGGGAGCCTGAAGGCTATATTGATGCTTAATGTTTCTGAGTAGACTCCTCCACCTACTTTGCCATCTAGTTTTCTCCAACTACTTTGCCGCAATAAAACTAACGTCAAGTAATTTGTGGGAAGTACCTTCAAACGTTCATAGATGAAGACGGGGAAGAATCCACAATGCATCTCCTCTCCACCTGCCCAGCGCTGGCTCAAAACCGTCTTCGTCATTTAGGCAAATGGTTCTTCAATGAACTAGATTATCATTTTGAATATCCAACATGCAGAATCTTCACCTAACACTGGTTCAAATAGAAAAAGAGTAGGGAATTTGACCGCATGTTATCGCAATGGGCCTAAGTGTGTCTATAAAGGGACAGCCACTGTAACCTTATCTTATCTTTCTGTTGCCATAAGTGCTAGGTTTTCCGCAAAACCAACAATATTAACGCTTGCTGGAAACTGAAGCCAGAAAACCCCATCGTACATGAGGTTTCATAGCAGTGGGCCTAGGACCGACCCCTGTAGGACTCTATCGGAGACATTGCACGTCTTCGTGCCTTATTTTATGTTGTAGCGCAGGACTCTTTCACTGAAGTAGTTTGATACGATCTTCGTGAAGTATCGCGGTACTCCAAAGTTCCTGACGGCTGTTAATATTCTAATTCCAATTATCTGCGTTGACTGGGTCTTTCGAAACCAAAACTTTCGGAGGAAAAACCTCTTCCGGCTTGGATCGCCTTTTCAAGACGGTTGTACACTACTTGCTCAAAGATCTTGCATACTGCGTCGAGTAGGCAAATAGGCCTGTTATCTGAGGGGACGTCCGTGGAGCCACCACCTTTAGGTTTTCCACTGTGCGGGAAAAATGGCCTCTAGAAGGCAAGCGTTGTAAAGATGGGCAAGCACATGCAGCTGAAATGACAATTTTCAATTCGTGGTTCGGAATACCATCAGGACTTGGCGTCTTGTTGTTTTTTATATGAATAGAAACATCTTTCGCGGTAGTGCCTCCTTCTTATATCGAAACATTGTCTGCGTGCTTCAGCAATTTCCGCGGTTCACCAGTAGACTGGGTCTCCTTGCGCTTGGTAGGTCGCCTCGAAACCATCGTTGCAAGCTCTTCTTATTTTATATAAGGCCATATAGATGCATATCAGCCATCATTAATATTTTTAAAACATTTCGTTTAGCGTATCGACTCTGTACGAAGCTTCGCTTTCCGAATCTATGCTGAGCTTATAAATGATAGCTTGGTGATCGCTGCGCGTGTACACTTCGCTAACATGCACCCTGCTTAACTCGCTACTATCAAAAGCCAAGTCAATTATGGAGCTTTCAATTTCCACTGTGAATATGAACTTTTGGAAAAATCGGATGCAAAGTACTTCTACAAGCACCTCCAATAAAAATGTGAATTCATAAAAATAGTATATCCTTTATATACTCAACAAAGTTGAATGAGTGTCTTGATATTTTACAATTTACGAAAAAGTTGTATGAAATATTTAACAACTCTGAAACATAGTACTGCCATTAAAATTTTTCACAAATTTTGTATAAGCACTTGTGTTCTTTTTTTTCACTTTTAGGTATACTACAGTTTTTAATATTCATTGAACAAAGATACAATAAATGCAAAAATATCAGTTATGTGGCGAATTAAACGAATATTTATTTTTAGAATTTGTAAAATCTTAAATAAAGTCGCAAAATAGCTGAATCCAATAAGAAAAACAGATGCTTCGCTAGACACACGAGAGAAGCGAAGCTTTTTCGCAGTTTCATAAGTTTGATAATTAAATTGCTTTTTTAAATAAAAAATTTTTAAATACCATAATGTTAACTAAAAACAATAATTTTCCCACCAGTAAACTTTATTACCTTACATTATTTACAAATTTTTCATTAATTTTGAATTATTTTTGTAAATGCTAATGACATTATTGGTTTTTAATATCTAAAATTTCAAACGTATATTATATAGATGTGATATCATCGATATTTCTAGCAAATATTACATCAATAGTTCTCCTAATCGTGTTGTGCAAATATTTGGATCGCTTTTCATTCGCAAATTCTATTTATCAAAACGGCAATGTCTAAGGCCAAGAATTTTTATGAAATTGATTGTTTTAAATTTCAAAAGTATAGTCCTTCTGACGTTATTTTCACTTCTACAGCCGTGTCAGTCGGTATCGACCCACGATGTTGCGTCTACATTTATTCTCTTTATAACCATTTATCTCGAAACTACTTTTCTTCGGCATAGTGTTGTAGAAAAACAACAACTATTCAACTGAAATCATCTGAAATTTAAATATGCTATTCATAACATCAGTGGCAATCGCTGGAACTAGAATCAAAGTTTTATTTCAAAAACATCGTATATTATACACTTAACCTACTTAACCGGTAAAAGACAAGCTGTTTTAAGAACTTAATTTTCAAAAGCGCGTCATTCTGTCAATTTTCATATCTTTTTTCTAGTGCCAGCCATAGCTGCACTCATAGTGATTGGTAATATTCTAGGTTTTTATTTTTCAGATAAATAGAAAAGTCAAAATCTACAACACCGCCCATGCCCCATTTCCTTAAGAGCGTCTCATTCAGCGCAATTTTGAACAAGATCAACAATATTTTAAATTAAAAAAATAATTTTTTATATGATGAATATACCTTAAAAGTTTAAATATCGTTGTTCAATATTTTAACTTTTTAAAAAAATCCTTAAAATTCCTTAAATTTTCGAGCGCTAGACCAACGGCCTTGCCTTAAGTGCCTATGAACATTCATGTCTGAATTCGCAATTAAAATCAACACCTAAAACTATTGGCATCTTGTGATAATTTTCAACCCTTTCAATGGAACCTTGCTACTTTTGTTGTTTGGATAGCTAATGCACAATGCTTTTGATCGATTATTGTGATCTGCTGCATCATAGCTTCACGCATTCACAATAGAATGAGTAGGATAGCTAATGCACAATCCTTTTAATACATTCTTGCAAGGTTGCCGGTAATGTGAGAAAAATCCCATTCGTGGTAATTTTTAAATAGTTTTGGGAATTTTTTTTGGGAATTCTCATGGTATTTTTCAATTGTATCGGCAATTCAGCGTGGTATTTTTTAATTGCATGGAAAAGCGGGAATTTTCTTCTTAAAAATTTATTTTTCTCTTTTATTAAGCAAACATTTAATTATGGTATTCGATGAACGACGTTATATATACAGAAGCGTAAAGCTATAAGTTTACGCTGTATATTTTCTCAAACTAACCCTTAATAAAAACATTAAATTGCATATTTATTTTAAGAACAAGTTGCCATCATTAAAGCTAAGTAGACATTTTTTAACATATGGTTAAACTAGCTCGAATTTTTGATTTTTTTGCAAGCGTAAAGCTTACAAAAGTTATGTTAACATGCTTAAAATAAGAAAAATGTATGTAAAATCCCTTACGTTTTTGTTGTTGCAAAATACGCTTCAGTTAATAAATCGCTCTTACGCTATTAACATCACGAATACGCCGTTCATTGAATACCATTATTATTTATTTTGTGGTATTTCTATTTTTTTTTTGTAATTTTTTATGCGTATGGAATTTATTGTGGTATTATTTAATGTTAATGGTATTTTTGGTGGTATTTTTAGAGCGGGTGGTATTTTCGTGGTAATTTTTAATGATCGTGGGGTTTTTTTTATATTTTTTGATTGCGGTGGGAATTTTTGTTGTTCACCTTTAACATGGGAATTCTGGTGGAATTTAATTTATGTTACTGTGGGAAAAAGTTCATTTTCGTGGGAATTGTTCCGAATTTTGACTGGCAACCTTGCATTATTGTAATCTGTTGCATCATACCTTCACGCATTCACATGTAGGATAGCTTATGCACAATCCCTTTAATATATTCCTGTCATCTACTGCAACATAGCTTCAGTTAATACTTAATATTGAATTAATCACATAATGGCAGAAAGAGTAATTTTGGAGTAGTGGTTAGTGTGTAGAATACTCGATTGAAATGGTGCGAGTTCGATTCGCACTGATTATACGCATGCAAAAAAATATTTTTAATTTTATATGCTCTTGTTGTAATAGACGCAAGTAAAAAACAACAATAATTCGTAGCAAACGAATCATCTGAATTGAAAAGGTGTATTGAAAAAATATCGTTTTTGAGATTTCACTCAAGTAAATCACAAAACGAGGCGTAAAAATCTTCGCTTCAAAAATCCTAATTTTTGCATGAGAAAAATCATGCATACAATGATTCAGTAGCTGCTTATGTTGTTGGTCTGGTTCGTGCCTAAATCGTACATTAATACATATCAGTTTATCTTCAGCAAGATAAAAGCAATAATTCATACTGACGTATGAAGCTACAATAAGTTGTATTACTATTAGTACCTATAAATTAGTACAAAAACAATTTATTTTCGATGCGCAAATAAGAGAACAGTGCTCACGGCATTCAAACTCGTTTTTCAGCGTAAATCATTGAATGTTAAATAGTTATGTAAGCATTTATTTTCATGAGACAAAAAAAATTTTAATAATTATTATTCCTACACGCAGAGAAAAAACATAGTTGCAACAACCATGTTTTAAAAGGATCATAGTATGATTCGGATTATGATTGTTGATACCATGTTCTTAATTATATAATGGTTTCTATGATCATGGTAAAATGATTACAACAACTATATCTAGAAAAAGAATTTTTCCGTAGGAACCAAAATATTATTGAAACAACCATTATTCTCTTATTGGGACGAAAATTAAATGATTGCAAGAACTTTATTATAAACTTCTTTTAGGAACCAGAATATTATAGAAACAATAATTTTTTTTTATTTCAGTGCACAGTAATTTCCACAGCTATTAAGATAAGAGGTTTGCCTTTGTTTGCTGCCGAACAGAAATATTGATTCAATTGGAAAAACTTTTCGAAAAACTTTCTGTCCGAGCTGGGGTTTGAACCGCGGCTCTTTTGCTTACGAGCCACGCCGACTAACAGTATACCACAGCTGCTACTACTGGTCGCCTGACTAACGTCATTCATAAACATGGTACATTGAGTGCATTGTCACAAAAATAGCAATATTTACGCTAAATGAAAATATGTTTGCTACAATCAAAGTCGAAAATATCATTTTTCTGTGTGCAGTCTTTAGGATAAGTCGATTTATAACAAAACATAGTAATTGAAGAGTTGACAAACGAAACGGCACATAACGAGGATTCGATAAAACTTATTGTCTCTGAATGAAGTGAATTGTTTCCTGCAAAATGTTCAGACGCAATAAGTTCTTTCAATTTTTGACTATGTGCTGCTTCGCTTACCCACGATCAAAAAGTATTTTAGATAAACATTCAAAATTTTAGTATGTTTGTCTCGATCATAACATTTACATTTATCATGATTGACAGAACCGCAAAATTTTTGCTGCAACTAATAGTTGAGCCAATTATAATATATTGATGTTTTGTTGTTTTTGGTACCATAATTAGTAAATAACGACTTTATTAATGCAAAATTTTATGTTTGCAGGAATAGTACATAGTACAATTTAAACAAACAAATTATTATTGCAGTAGTCATGTCTCAACCATGTCTTTTCTCTGCGTGTATAAATTCATGCAAATCCGTCGATTGCGTCAAAAACTGGAACTAACAAAATCATCAAACAAGTACATGGTAAAGCAGCTACCACGGCAATTGTATGTCTAATACTCATTTATATAAAAATTTGTTTTCATGAAAGAAATTTACTAATAAAAAAAGGAAAAGAATTTTTCTCTATTACTGTATAAAAAGAAAATCTGCATATACTACTCTAACGATATTATCGAAACTGTATTTTTTTTTAAGAATGCCTTTTAAGTTGTACATACAACATTTAAGTTTACATTTGATAGCTGAGAATAATTTATAAATGAACAATTTTTGCTTTCCATAAAGCTACTTCATAAAACATTCATAACTGCTTAAAAGTAGATATTTTTATTATATTCCTTTCGAATGTTTGAAATCCTTTCGAATGTGTATTTAGGATGCGGCAGCTGGTCCTCTCTGGTATGAAAACTGATTTGTCAGCCTTTTTTTTGCCTGAATTTGTTTATGTTTGCTGCCTAATCTGTTTTGATTTATTTATTGGTTTTTACGGCTCCCTCAGCGGTGGTATTAAATCATGGTTGCAATCCTAATGGTTGCTGAATAAACCAAAATGGAAATGAAAAATAAACTTCTAGCCAGGCATTATTAAAATTCAAAAAATTTACACATTCTGAGATAAATAAATGATTTAGATTGAGCTGAAAAAGTTTTGGGTAATAATAAGTTTTATTATTATATGAACCTACGCTCATAAGTTATGCCCTTAATATGTAAAAATACAAAATAAATTTGAGTTAGTTGACGGGAGCTACGAAACTACCAACTCGTTTTAATTACCATGCAATCGACTTATTTGTCTGCTCAACTTAATCCGCTTTTTTTGCTATTCATACATGTCACAAACATAAACAATCTAACGAACAAAAAAAGTTTATCAGAATCGAGGACGGACTAAAGAGCTCAAACGACCCATCAACTGCTGCCAAAGTATTAACCAACAAAATGAGAGCCAACATTTAGTCAACAACAACATCAACGAAAACTACACGCACTTTCAGTGATGTTTATATTTCTACTTATATGCTTTTTAGGAGGGACAATATCGCTACTAGCTTCGCACGCACTATTAACCCAAAATAGAACACCGCACTTTGCTCCCGGCCAAGGACGGATGCTATCTCATCTTACTACTAATGTGACATTCATGGAATGCAGACAGGCTTGAATCAGTATACACATTGAATGGATGAATACAATGTTGTCAATGTGACAAAGGGCAACAGTGTCACGCACTGTTGTTGTTATTGGCCCATGTCACTTATTGCTCGTCTCAGTTGGTCCCTTTTTTTTTTCGTTGCCAACTCTCAGCAAAGTAGTATTAGAAATACGACGAAAGGATTTCATATCTTTGGTCCTTTTAAATGTTAATTTGGTAAATGTGTAAAGCATTTTGCGAAAGGATTTAGTTCGGGTTGCAAGTGTGTTGGTTTGCCCGGGGTCCTTTTCGTTGGCGCATATTCCATGTGTGTGTGCGTTTGTAATTAATACACATCTTCTATTCAGCTACCACCCATCCTTACCATCAACTTAATGCGACCTACAGTATTTGCTTGCTCTCCATCCTTGTGTACAAACTCAAGCAGCGTCGCTACTGCTTCGCTTTTTGCATAAACAAATCAAATCCTTTTAAGAGCACATCTCGTAGTCTTCTTTGTAGCAAGTGGAGTGAATGAATGTAACAATTAACGTAATGATAATAGAATTGCTGTGGAATCGACTGTTGTGGCTGTGATTCTATTGTTGTTGTTGTTTGTTACAATATTGGCTGTGGTTGTTTATTTAAGCCACTTTGAGCTTGGCTTAATTGCTGCAACCAACGCTCAGCTTTGATTGTGCGTGAATATTTCAGATGTAATTGACGTGGAATCATCATAAAATAACCGACATTTTGATACTCTTCTTGTATGGGTCATTTACTTTTTAGATGTAACTAAATGGAAAGAACGTAGTAGGCGTATGAATTTTATTTTATTTCAGTTAAAAGCAACATTGTTATGCAATTTAGAGACATTTTGTGGAACCCGGGATTTTCAAAATTAGAAAAATATTTAAAATTTTTTTTAATTTTGATGATTCAATGATCAGCACTTGGCTGCACCACTTTAAAATTAAAAATTAATTAAATATGCTTTCGAACATCTGGTTGTGCCAATAGCCAGCTTTCAGTTAAACAGTAGTTTCTGGCGAAGCAAAATTTTTGATTCATATATTATGAAGTACTTCGTCAGGTAGAACTGCAAAGAAAAGCGAAAAATAAGAAGCAACTACAACAGACGGCAATCCTTCGTAGAGTTATAGGCTTGATCTAAAAATACTTACTGCCTTAATGTCGTATGATAAAATGGCAAATGAGAAACTTTCAAATTTATTCAAATGAGTGTCAAATCATGTAAGACTTAAACAGTGGGTTGGTCGCAGCTTAATCACTCAAGACTACTGAAGGGTGGAGTTAAGCATCTCCCGAACGATTCTGCCTAGTCTGCTGTTTGGTTGACTCTATACAGAGTTGTTGTTGTTGCCTTCTTCAAACTTACTTGATCTAAATAGCTCACAATAACAATCATGTGGAAAAATGTATTCTTATAATTTTTTATTAAAAACTATTCATTCATTCATTTCATTTATTTCATTTATTTCATTCATTTCATTCATTTCATTCATTTCATTCATTTCATTCATTTCATTCATTTCATTCATTTCATTCATTTCATTCATTTCATTCATTTCATTCATTTCATTCATTTCATTCATTTCATTCATTTCATTCATTTCATTCATTTCATTCATTTCATTCATTTCATTCATTTCATTCATTTCATTCATTTCATTCATTTCATTCATTTCATTCATTTCATTCATTTCATTCATTTCATTCATTTCATTCATTTCATTCATTTCATTCATTTCATTCATTTCATTCATTTCATTCATTTCATTCATTTCATTCATTTCATTCATTTCATTCATTTCATTCATTTCATTCATTTCATTCATTTCATTCATTTCATTCATTTCATTCATTTCATTCATTTCATTCATTTCATTCATTTCATTCATTTCATTCATTTCATTCATTTCATTCATTTCATTCATTTCATTCATTTCATTCATTTCATTCATTTCATTCATTTCATTCATTTCATTCATTTCATTCATTTCATTCATTTCATTCATTTCATTCATTTCATTCATTTCATTCATTTCATTCATTTCATTCATTTCATTCATTTCATTCATTTCATTCATTTCATTCATTTCATTCATTTCATTCATTTCATTCATTTCATTCATTTCATTCATTTCATTCATTTCATTCATTTCATTCATTTCATTCATTTCATTCATTTCATTCATTTCATTCATTTCATTCATTTCATTCATTTCATTCATTTCATTCATTTCATTCATTTCATTCATTTCATTCATTTCATTCATTTCATTCATTTCATTCATTTCATTCATTTCATTCATTTCATTCATTTCATTCATTTCATTCATTTCATTCATTTCATTCATTTCATTCATTTCATTCATTTCATTCATTTCATTCATTTCATTCATTTCATTCATTTCATTCATTTCATTCATTTCATTCATTTCATTCATTTCATTCATTTCATTCATTTCATTCATTTCATTCATTTCATTCATTTCATTCATTTCATTCATTTCATTCATTTCATTCATTTCATTCATTTCATTCATTTCATTCATTTCATTCATTTCATTCATTTCATTCATTTCATTCATTTCATTCATTTCATTCAATTCATTCATTTCATTCATTTCATTCATTTCATTCATTCATTCATTTCATTCATTCATTCATTCATATTCATTCATTTCATCATTTCATTCATTTCTTCATTCATCCAAACCAATCCATACCAACCAAACAATCATTTCATTCATTCTTCATTTCATTCATTCATTCATTCATCATACATTCATTTCATCTTTCATTCATTTCATTCAATTCATCATTCATTCATTCATCATTCATTCATTTCATCATTCATTAATTCATTCATTTCATTCATTTCATTCATTTCATTCATTTCATTCATTTCATTCATTTCATTCATTTCATTCATTTCATTCATTTCATTCATTTCATTCATTCATTCATTTCAATTCATTCATTCATTCAATCATTTCAATCAATTCATTCATTCATCATCATTCATTCATTACATTCAATTCAATCATTTCATTCATTAACATACTAACATCATACATTCAATTCATTCATAATTCATTTCATTCATTTCATTCATTTCATTCATTCATTCATGTTCATTTCATTCATTTCATTCATTTCATCATTTCATTCATTTCATTCATTTCATTCATTTCATTCATTTCATTCATTTCATTCATTTCATTCATTTCATTCATTTCATTCATTTCATTCATTTCATTCATTTCATTCATTTCATTCATTTCATTCATTTCATTCATTTCATTCATTTCATTCATTTCATTCATTTCATTCATTTCATTCATTTCATTCATTTCATTCATTTCATTCATTTCATTCATTTCATTCATTTCATTCATTTCATTCATTTCATTCATTTCATTCATTTCATTCATTTCATTCATTTCATTCATTTCATTCATTTCATTCATTTCATTCATTTCATTCATTTCATTCATTTCATTCATTTCATTCATTTCATTCATTTCATTCATTTCATTCATTTCATTCATTTCATTCATTTCATTCATTTCATTCATTTCATTCATTTCATTCATTTCATTCATTTCATTCATTTCATTCATTTCATTCATTTCATTCATTTCATTCATTTCATTCATTTCATTCATTTCATTCATTTCATTCATTTCATTCATTTCATTCATTTCATTCATTTCATTCATTTCATTCATTTCATTCATTTCATTCATTTCATTCATTTCATTCATTTCATTCATTTCATTCATTTCATTCATTTCATTCATTTCATTCATTTCATTCATTTCATTCATTTCATTCATTTCATTCATTTCATTCATTTCATTCATTTCATTCATTTCATTCATTTCATTCATTTCATTCATTTCATTCATTTCATTCATTTCATTCATTTCATTCATTTCATTCATTTCATTCATTTCATTCATTTCATTCATTTCATTCATTTCATTCATTTCATTCATTTCATTCATTTCATTCATTTCATTCATTTCATTCATTTCATTCATTTCATTCATTTCATTCATTTCATTCATTTCATTCATTTCATTCATTTCATTCATTTCATTCATTTCATTCATTTCATTCATTTCATTCATTTCATTCATTTCATTCATTTCATTCATTTCATTCATTTCATTCATTTCATTCATTTCATTCATTTCATTCATTTCATTCATTTCATTCATTTCATTCATTTCATTCATTTCATTCATTTCATTCATTTCATTCATTTCATTCATTTCATTCATTTCATTCATTTCATTCATTTCATTCATTTCATTCATTTCATTCATTTCATTCATTTCATTCATTTCATTCATTTCATTCATTTCATTCATTTCATTCATTTCATTCATTTCATTCATTTCATTCATTTCATTCATTTCATTCATTTCATTCATTTCATTCATTTCATTCATTTCATTCATTTCATTCATTTCATTCATTTCATTCATTTCATTCATTTCATTCATTTCATTCATTTCATTCATTTCATTCATTTCATTCATTTCATTCATTTCATTCATTTCATTCATTTCATTCATTTCATTCATTTCATTCATTTCATTCATTTCATTCATTTCATTCATTTCATTCATTTCATTCATTTCATTCATTTCATTCATTTCATTCATTTCATTCATTTCATTCATTTCATTCATTTCATTCATTTCATTCATTTCATTCATTTCATTCATTTCATTCATTTCATTCATTTCATTCATTTCATTCATTTCGTTCATTTCATTCATTTCATTCATTTCATTCATTTCATTCATTTCATTCATTTCATTCATTTCATTCATTTCATTCATTTCATTCATTTCATTCATTTCATTCATTTCATTCATTTCATTCATTTCATTCATTTCATTCATTTCATTCATTTCATTCATTTCATTCATTTCATTCATTTTATTCATTTCATCCATTTTCTTAAAATTATGATTTTCTCTATGATTTTTATGCTGATTTGTTTTGTTTTGTACTTTGATAGTTTTTATTTCAAAATTTAGTTGAAGTTTGCATTTAAGTGTAAACTTATTCTCTGTATTTTTATCCTTTTAAAATATCTTTAGTCTTTAGTTATTAGCAAGTGGTAACTACATCATATATTAATCAACAGAACTTTGTCCATCACAATTCACTTCAAAATAATTAATATATATTAATGCTTCAACATTTTCAAATGTACCATACGCCTCTTATGAATTTAATTCAATCCAACTTTCTTCTTTATGCTTTCTAATTCACCACATGCTCCCTTCGCTACGCGTTTGCCGCCTCATAAATTCGAATCGCTCAATTTAAATTTTTCCCTCGTGGCAGGCAGTGCTGCTGATTATTATTTCTGTTGTCAACATTGAATTTAATGCTTTTTATTTGCATTTAAAGGCTGTTTTTAGCGATGCCAATTTGCTTCGTATTTTATTTGTTACATTTTTAGTTGGATATATATATATATTTTTATATTCACAATATTTTCGTATTGTTTTTATTATCAATTACTTGTTTTTTCTTTTTACTTTTCGTGTTTCCTCTACCTCACTGTTGGTTGAAGTTTTTTTTTTAGTTTTTTTGCGAATTTAGAATTTCGTTTTTATTATAATGTTTTTCCGCCTCATTTTCCACGCGCATTCAACTATGTAGAACCTTGAATGTACGCAATTTCGCTGCACACTCGCAAGCACACGTACACACTCACACATTGCAAACACAGCCACCCATACACATGCAACCATACTTATTTCAATCCATGCCATCGCTATTGGTTGTCTTTCAGTGGCATTTAAATTTTTTTTTTCTTTCACCCAAAAAATGTTTGCTACTTTTGTTGATGTTTGACTAAAATCATTTAAAATAAATCCTAAAAGCATTCCATGACTTTTTAATGCTTTTTCTTTTATAAACTTTTGTGCTTTTTTTTACCTTGTGTCTGCTTCATAATGTTTTAAAAGATTATTTTATGTTGCTTCACTGGAAAGTTATTTTCGTTTTTACCAAATAAAATACACTTACTAACTCCCGTTATTGCTAACGCAGTCACTTTGTATAGGCTGTATCCCTGCGTATTCGACACAAATGTACCATGACCATTATTTATAATGACGAAGTGTTTAAACCGGCTCCGTACTTAGACGCAAGTCTATTTTTTCTCATCAGAAAAAAAATAAAATACCGAATTTCGTTTTATATATCTCTTATATATTTGGGAAAAAAAAATTTAAAATTGTACCTACGATTTTTTTATTAACTGCTTCATTCTCTATCACGAAGAAGCACACCCACGATGAGGAAGACACGAGAAGCAATACTTTCTTCCATACAAAATTGTCCTGCTTCTAGTGTCTTTCTGGAAAAAACATTTCTGTTACGTAAAAATTTTTTTTTTTTGGTATAATTAATATATAATTAATATATAATTTTATAAATAAACTAGACAGCCTGTTTCGGAAATCGCTTAATTTCCTCTTCAGTTCGCTGAATCTATTTTCGCCAACACTATATTGTTTTTGCTCGACAAAATGTGTTGTGGTTTTCACATTTAAGATTTAGACAAATAAAAGCTTGCAATATTTTAAGCTTGCAAATAATTTTATATTTTATACATTTTAAATACGGAAAAACTTAATTACGTAATTTATAAATATTTCTGCCAAAAAAATTTTATTAATTTGTTTTCAATCAATTTCGACGAATGATAGCACCTTAGAAAGTTAATTGTATGCTTAATATGCTAACGTATTTAGTTCATTAAAAAAACCATTTTTTGCATATATAAATGGTATGGTCCAACTTTGGGGTCTGTGCGCCTCACCTTACTGTCATCCATTTCTTAAAATTTTTTACAGAACATGTTTTCATACCTAAATAAACATTTCAAGTATGAGTTACAGTTCATGTCTCAAATAAATTTCCTCCATACAGCTCATGTATATTCTAGAAACTATAAACAAACAAACAACATTTTTTTTTTAAATTTACAAGTATTTTAATACATGAAGACAAAACATGTAAATTAAATAAAAAATGTCTTCTTTTATTTTGTTTGGTTTTGTTTTAAAACAAAAATGTTAATATAAAGCTTTCAAGCAACTTCAAGTTGCTTCATAAAGTTACTTCAAGCGTGGCAGCTGGGATGATTTCTTAAAAAATTAATACTTTAATTTAATGAAGACCTTATTATTAAAATTTCGAAACAAAACTGTAGCAGAAATATGATGTTTTAAAACTTTTTTCATAAAAATTCGCCTAGTAATTTTGGAGTAAAGTGGTAACATTAAATTTACACATCAAATTAATAAAATAGTATAGATTAGTTGGTTTTTATAAAATCAGACATTGAAAAGCTGCTACAGGCACGTCTTGACATTAATGTTTTAAGCCGATATTTTAGTTTTATTCGCATTATTTGTTTTCGTATTTTTGTCTCAAGAGACTAGACGGGAAAAAATTGGGTGGGCTAACTTTTTATATTTAAAAAAAGAATTTAGTAGTTACTCTCAGAAACTTAAAACTTATACAAACTGCTCAAACATGAATACTTTTCCATTAAAAAATTTTGTAAATTAATACACATACAACAGTTTTTTCAATAATATGTTTTCTTTTTCGTTTCAGGTACATTTCATTCTCAAATTCTAATTAGAATGGTTATAAAGCAGCATACAAAATATTAAGGGTAAATAAAATAAATTGAGTTATTGTAAATTTTTTCCAAAATTACAGATTAGAATCAAGAAATTATAGTTACGTCACAAAATAGGAATATCACATGTCGAGAGCTTATATTCAATATGACCTATCTACAAAAAAAACTTAATTCAGGAGAGCAAAAAACCGTTTAAATCTTTCAGTGTACAAACATTCACCACACTTTTCGTTTAAGTGTAGATATATATAAAATATTTTTTTTTTCTTTAATGAAATCAGTAGATAGGTCTTATAATTTAATAGGAAAAATAAGTTCCTCGTAAATTCATCAACGATTTTATTCAGATTTTAAGAAAAGTTTGTTGACAACATGTATTAAAATAGCTGTAAGTAATGATGTTGGTTCATTAATTTAATCGCTTACATTTTTTCAATATTATCATAAAAATATTGATATTCTGATAAAATTACAGATTTCAATTCTTGCAAATAGTTCCACTTTTTAGCTTGATAGGCAGCGGAGCAACTTTTCATATGCAAAGATTTCTCTTCTTATATTAGACTTATGACAAAGAGGATAAACTCATAGCAAAGAAACTCAAAAGAGAGGGAGCGCATTTTTATTGTTTTACGCACCCTGATTTTAAGTGGTAAATAAAGCAATTAGTTACATTTTTGTAGCAAAATTACAGCTACTGTTGGCTAATTTTACTTTTGCTAAATTAAAAAATTTGCAATTAAATGTGTTTCGGGCTTAGTACATGTTTGTTGTTATAACCAGGGCTCGCAAACAAACTCTAAAGAAAAGTATTTTTCTGTTCTGTTTGTTTCTTCTTAAGATCACAACAAGTATTTTGGTTTGTTTAGTTTTTTCTCTCCGATTCAAAAAGTAGCACAAACCGAAGCAAGTAGAGACGAGAGAGAAAAGTAAAATGAAATGTTTCTTTTTTCGGATAGAAAAAAATTCCTCTCACTGTTAGGCCTTTTCCACACTTGGTCAACACAATTCCAACACAACTTCAACGCAACAGCGAAAAAGTTGAAAAGCAATGCAACTATAAACCGAATGCTTTCAGACTTGCTTCAAAAGTCATGCAACATATAATAATTGTTATTATATAAAACTCATGTTTTCCGACTTCTTGCACTGATTTAATATTTAACACTTGCTCATTCATCTTGCAAACTATTTCTTCTTCATTTAGACTCTATTAGGAACTAATTAATTAGCTTATTCACCTTGATTAATATAAAGCCTATTGCACTACAAATACTTGAATTCACAAAACAAACAAACTGATGCAACACGTCGCCGATGAAAATTGCGGAAAGCCGCGTTGCGTTGAACAGGTTGAGAACGTGTCGAGAACTTGTTGCGTGCAAGTTGCTTAATCTGAAGGTTCCGGTATAAATACACAGGCTAGCAACTTGAGTTGGAGTTGCGTTGACCAAGTGTGGAAAAGGCCTTATGCTTTTGAATCGCGTGCACAAAAACAATCAAAGTAAAGTATCTTTAGCGATCTCTTGTAGGTTGCTGGAAGCACCAAAATCCGAAGAGAGATCTGCAATGTTTGTTCGTTTCGTTTATGAGGCGACTTTTTTTTGTGTTGAAAAAGTTATTGTGTTGGAATTTTTCTTTGTTTTGATGCTTTTATTGAATTTGTTGTTTAATATAGATGCGTAGAACTCATTTACAAACAAACAAACAAATATTGCTCGTTTAAAAGTATAAGAAAGATATAAAAAATTCGATGACTAGGAGCGTGAAATGTATGAGCTGGTCTATTAATTTTTTCCCCCTCAAAATTTCTTCTGAACACACCTACATTCTACCTGCTACCCTTCTGGGGGTCCCAAACAACCATGTCACTGAAACCATGTCGTACAAATATATCGGTTTATGAAATTTAAATGCAAGCAAATCAACATAACGAGACTTAAAAAATCTTAGCTTCCAGAAAAAATGCTGCTTAAAACATGATTAAATTCTTTTGTCGAACTTCCGTAGTAAAACGAACACTACTTTTGTTACTTGTTGTGGTTGCGATCGTGGCAACAAAATCTAAAAAACGAAATACTTGTTGTTTTCGTAGAACACAAAACAGTAGTTTTCTTTCTCTCTTAATTTTCTGTTCGCTTTGGTACGCATTTCTGTTTGTAGCAAAGATCCAAACCTAAGCAGATAGTGAAACTGTTTGCTTTCGCAGATTTAGCAGATGTAGAGTTAGTTTTTTCGTACAGTTTATTTGCAACCCCTGGTTATAACACTATGCGACAGCCATTCTGATATGGGTTAAACATTAGGCAATCCTTATTTAAAACAGGACGCTGATTCCAAATATTACATTTAAAAATAATTCTGTTACACTGTTTTTAAGTTATCGATAGTTTATTAATTTTTGAGAATTTCAAGAAGGTTATCCTATGGTATTGCAAATAAAACACGTTTTAATGAATTGATTTAAATTAATAGTATTTTAAATTAAAGTTAATTGAAATAACTTTCATTTATTACTACAATACATTCTAATTGGATAATTATGTTAGACTCTATTAATTAAAACATATGAATTTTTTCTTTTTTTTTTTCTAAAAATTTTCATAAAATGAAAAATAAGTTTGGTTAGAAAGTTATAAAATTAAGTTTCATAATTTTTTTTTAAAGTGTGTTCTATTAAAAAGAAAATAACATACAATTTTAAATAATCTTTCATTAAAAACAAGTGTAAAAATTACTTGATATTGAAAATAGAAAAAAATCGATTACAAAATCGTTTGATACAAAACTACTTAAATTTTGACTTTCTGGAAACGCATTGGGCTTTACAATGTAAGTACCTATTAAGTATTGATTTTGAAATAAACAATAATTTTCCCTCCGAAACTTGGTTATGAAAGCGATGAGCATCGAAAAAGATCTCATCAGGAAATGAAAAATATGGAGCGCCTATAAACTGGCTCCTGGCACGAGTCCATGATATCTCATCAGGAAATGAAAAATATGGAGCGCCTATAAACTGGCTCCTGGCACGAGTCCATGATTAGCACCTACGCATGGTTTCTCATAAGAGAAACAGATCAAAGTGAAACCAAGAGCCGAAAGTAGATCCAATAATTTCTTTTAATGTCATCTATCCATTATTTTTTATTTTGAGCTTATTTAATGATGTAGTCTGGTACTCCGCCCTAATTTTATGGGGTTATTTCGTAATTTTCTTATAAAAAAATTAAATATAATTATTAAAATTATAATTAAATTATAATGCAGATTTAAACGTTTTCATTAAAATATAACAAAATGGCAGACTTCTAAGCAGAAGTTTTCAAAAGTCGTCTTTTTTTTGTGGAAAATCGGGGGAAAAATAGGGAAAACTGATTCAAAATTTACAATTCTGCTACATGCGAGAGCCATTCAAATTTCAGTTCAATCGTTTAGACAGAATTTTTTAAAACAGACAGGCTGATCAAAAAAACGTTTCGAAAAAAGAGCTTTTAAAGTTTTAACATCACACAGCGCGCAATATAAGGTGCTCTCGACTATGTGCTATAACTTCGTTAATATTTTCAATTTTCGTTTGAAATTATACTCTCAATATGTTGTATCCTTAAAAACCATTAAAAAAATTGATTTTAAAAACTCTAGCACCAGACTTACTGTGTCTTTATGTATAATGAAACGAAGACTGAATGAGCTATGTATCTTTCAAGACGCTCTCAATATCTTGTATTCTTAAAAACCATTAAAAAATTGATTTTTAAAACTCTAGCACCAGACTTACTGTATCTCTATGTATAATGAAACGAAGGCTGAATGAGCTATGTATCTTTCAAGACGTTCAGACTTGGTTTCGTTTTACATAAAGAAGCAGTTGATATTTAAGATTATGCTTGAGCTGCTTAAACATAAAAGTTGAAAAAAAATTTAAAATAGATTTTTTTATTTTCACTTCGGAAGTTATTACTTTTGAATTTCGTGACTGATTTTTTAGAGTTGTATGTCACTTTCTTCGTAATAGAAGATACTTGAAAATAAAATTATGAACAATAATATTTTCTTTTATTTTGATAACTTTGTAAGCAAACTTATGTTCCATTTTAGGAAAATTTTTAAAAACAAAATAAAAAAATTAATATATTTTAATTAATAGAGCATAAGATGTTTATCCAATTGGAGTATAATGTAATAGCAAATGAAAGGTATTTCGACTTAATTTAACTAAATATACTACTTACTTAAATCAATTCCTAAAAACGTTTCTTATTTGCAATAATGTAGGAACACTTTTTCGAAATGCACTAAAAATAATAACCTATCGATATCTTAAAAACAGTGCTACACAATAATATTTAAAGCTGATATTTGAAATAAGAGTCACAATTTACATCTTATTGACCATTCAAACTTTAAAATTAGATCATTTTTGGAATTTTTCGGGGCAGTGTAATTTATCATTTCCATTGATACTAAAGTGCATTAATTTTAATGCATTTTGTGAAGTACATATTTACTATAACTGTGGCGGGATATTTCGACGAACAAACTGTTTAAATTAGTAGTATGTATTTTTAAACTTCTGCCGAAGTAACAATTTTGTTGAATTTTCAAAACCAATAGTAGTAAATTATCAGGCATTTTTAAAGTGTATGACTTCTACTGGGTCTAGTGCCAACATAAAGCATTCAGTTTAAAAATGTAACTGCCTGCAACATATACCATTTTTCTTGGTGCATAAAAATGTAATGTGAACTTTCAATACGCCGTCAAACGTCACGTTGAAAAACGTACCCAAACGGTCTCCATCGCTCAGCACATCTCCAGGTCATATGATTTTAAAAACTAAAAATTTTTATAAATTACAATATATTTTTTAGAACTTGATCCTATAATATCAATAAACACTTTAAAAGAAATTCAAGTTAATCCATACTTTTTGAGATATCGTGGACATGATTTCTTAGAAGACGCGTTTTAAGATTTGGTTTACGATTTTTTCGAGTTAATTTTTGAAAATATGGGCTTTACTTAAACTTAAACTTTTTTATGCAATCGTTATCGGCCAAACCGCTTTGGAAACATAATCTACACATCATAAGCTATCAAAAAATTAAAAAAAAACATGTGTGTGGCCGCCACGCACGGTAGAAGTAAAATCTTCAGAATTCTTTAGTACAACGACCTTTTCATAAAACATCGTAACCTAAAAATGAGATAAAACGACTTGAAAATCAATGTTTTGACTTTCTTTCTATGCAAATATCTCCGATATATTTATATATATTTAATTTAAATATTTTTGTTTTTGTTTTTTTTTTAAATATCAAAGAACCAAGGCATGCGCCTTATACAAACAAGGTTTGGTCTTTGACCTGAAAGGAAAGGGATAGATTTATTTAGAGGAATTGATTGGAACCATACGTGAATAATTGATTAGGCGATAATTCTTAAATGTTGGAAAGAACAAAGAAAGTGAAAAGAACCATGCCCGAACCTGGATTCGAACCAGAGACCTCTGGGTTGATAGTCTAGCGCACTCTCCACTGGACTACAAAGGCCGAATAAATAAACTCAACATAAATAGTTTGAACTGTACCGTGAGGTCAGTGTATATTTTTTTTTATATTTTTTTCAAAATAGGCCCGAAATATTAGGCTTTCACTCAAAACTTACTCAAAAGGCTTTGTATGAAAAGGCTTGAAATATGACAAGCAGAGCCCAAGATCACATTTTCTGCAAGCTGTTCTTATTGCTCTCTTGCATCGTTCTCCTGCACATCGGCGCTTCTTTTCAATTGGAATAACGAGGTGATCAGTTCGATCATAGCGGAGAGTATTTTTATGAAATCCATGCATTTCCCTGACCGATTGCTAAACAATTTTGATTCTTGGCTGTAGTGTTGGCAATAGTACATTGTAATTTCTTGTTTGACTTGCATGAGTGTTTTGTTTTGACCAGCTGTTCTGAATGCTCACATCGATAACCCAAGTAAAAATGCAATGCCACCATTTTTCGCCTTGAAAAGCTATGCGATTTCTTGAAACATTTTGATTGAATCTATCAACTCCGTCCATAAATTTGTTGTACGCGGTAACAACGCATGGACGTGGAACAGGTATTTTTTTTTTGCAGATCCTTACTGTAACGAGATGCTGTTGATTTTGGTTCGGAACCGAAACAAGTCGACGCAAGACACACCACAACATTGTCTAACCATTTAGTCAAGTGAATTCCTTTTTCTTTGATTTCCATAGGTAAGGTAAATAGGGTTGTGCACCGTTACCGACGCTTCCGCGGGGCCTATAGGTTCATTGCGAATCCCTTTTTTTATTTTCATCGTAGTACCAAAATAACCATAATTATTTCGATTATTCCTCAAACCAGCCTGTGCTTTTTATGAACCTCCAGATGTCTAGCAGTTGTGTGTGTTCACTAAATCTTCCAGGTTTTTGAAAAATCTGTTCCCCATATATCGGAATCGACGATTCTGTAGACTTGGACGCATAGAAGGTGAGTTATTGTTTCTGTTTCTTCCGCATCCTTACAGCTCCGACAAAAGTCTGGGGCTGTTATGTTCATTCTATTGGCCATTACCCCAATGGGGCAATGACCTGTTAGAATTCCCACAAGAATCCGGATTTCTTGTTTGGCCAAAAGCAGAAGACTTTCGGTTTTCTTCTCACTTAGGTCAGAGCCTTCGAGATATGTTGCAGTCACCTCTGGAGAAACAGTTAGTGTTAGCGTTATCTCTGGCTTTAAGGTCTATACTCCTTTTGACGACGCCTATTGGAATGTACACATATGTTTTATCTCTGTTTGTACTTCCGGTTACTCCACACCTAGACAGTTCATTCGCTGCGTCATTCACTTCAATGTCCGGGAACCCAGCAGAGAGTGACGTTGTGGGTATTGCAGATACTGTTCAGTGCCAGTTTACAGTTTTGTACCGTTCGAGCCTTCGTCGTTTTACTATTCAGCGCTTTGATGGCCGCTTGGATATCCACAAAAATAACTATACTTGTGGGGGTAAGATTTTACCTATGAATGGCCTGTGCAGCTTTTTCAATAGCGTATATTTCTGCTTGAAAAACGCAACAGTAGTCGGGAAGTTTGTTGGACTCTTGGATTTGTAGAGTTGCACAATATACACCTGATACAGTTCCGTTTTCCATTTTGGAACCAGCAGTATATAATTGGAGATTGCAATTGAACTCTACGGCCATTTCTTCCCTTTTTTAACTGTTGGGGATGGATGTGGTGTATTCTGTACCGAATCTCACACTGGGTATGATATAGTCGGTTGCTCTTTTTGATTCTTCGGTTCCAAAGAGATGCAGAATAGATGCATGTCCGAAAGTGTTGTTTCTCCGGGCTTGTGATTCGTTGAGGCGAATCGCGCTTTTGGTCGCCGAACACTTAAGAACCTTTTCTATGGGGAGAAGATTTAGCATCATTTCTAGACCCGCCTGTGGCGTTGATTTCATGGCTCCAGTTATTCCTATGCATGTTAACCTTTGGACTCCTGTTAGGGAGCTAAGGTAGCTCTTTTTATGCGCTATCGTGCACCATACAAGAAAGCCGTAGGTATGAATAGTTCTCACGATTGCTGTATATATCCAGTGGATTATGTGCGGTCGCAGACCCCATTTCCATACTTTCATAATAGCCCCGAGGTTTTTTTCGTAATTCATTTTCAATGAGTAATCGGACAACTTTTAGGGATTCGATTTTCCCGAAATGTTCCTGTAGCGTGAAAGCCTCCGTTTCTCAAATAAACTAGCAACGGTATACTGTTAAGAGGTTGTAAAAAAAAAATGAAAATGGAAGTTTTTTTACATCTTCTAATCGTCCATTGCGCATACAAGGCGTGCAGCGCAAGTTCCGAATCTTTCCTCATATTTAGGATCCGACCTTTGGTTCTTACCGTGGTATATTTTAAAGTTTATCTTATATCCTTTAGGTGTACATGGTAACCAAGCTTTGTAACCAAAACGAATCTGTTTCCTTTTTATAAACCGTTTGCATCCATGGCCTTCGAAATATGAAATCATACTCTCGTAGTAAGAGAGATTTTGTTCTGGGTGGAAGTTTTCTAACATTTGGGCTTTTATATGGTCTGTTAGTGGACGCACTTTCCATAATGAGTCAGATCTTCCGGAACTACCTCTAGGCTAACATAAGGATGGCTCAAAGTGGAGCATGAAATGTATCTCTTCGAAACGGTTTCTGCGCATAGCATTGAACTCCATTCCGTTTCGTAGATCATCTTCGCTGTTCCACATGTTTCTAAATGACCCTGTTTGATTGTAGTCAGTCATAATCAAAATTCCAATGTATACACGCAATTCTAAAACAATAAATATACATTAGGAAAATAAATAACGCTGAGAAACTCCTTACCCCTAATAGTGAGTTTTTCGTAGGGTTTTAGGTGATTCATAGCATATAAATTTGAACATTTGCATATGTGTTCAAGCAAATCATCATTGAAAAATTTTAAATGACGACAATTTTCGTAATTTGTTTCGGAGAAGATTGGAAACGCTGCCCTTGAATTAACTTTGCGCCACGTAAATTTGCTGTCCTTGTAACGTGGTGGAATCGGAACATTAGACTTTGAAGGGTTAACGCGACATATCCTCTTTGATGAGCTTGAAAAACAATCATCCAGCAGATCAGAAAAAATATCTCATTATTAAATCCATTATCAGAACTAGATTGCAAGCCCTTTAACCTTTCAATTCGGCAACCGTTATCCAAAATAATTTTGCAACCTGATTTCAGCTGTGCTGGGCAGTAAATATTGAGTATACCACTATCATATTCGCCACTTACATCTCCCTCAATATGAGATGGCTCAATATACAGTTCTTCTAAAACTTCCAATGCATCTTGCAAGAAGAGTGGTCTTTGAAAAATGAAAAACAGAAGAGAAAAACTTTATTCAACCAAAATATTTATACCTAATTAAAAAAAGACCGGTTAAGAAAAACAAAAATATCACACCAAAAAACAGTGCCTAGCCAGCCTAGAATGTCCTAAAATATTTTTTAGAATAACACTCTTATAACATATTATACTCTGCATCAAACACTTCTAGAAATATCACATTTAAATACGCTATTAAAATAATCTATATACATTAGGCCGGTTCGATTTGTGGGTAGGCAAAAAATCGCCCATTGCTTAGTGAAAATCGTATTCTAGGGATCAAAATAAGAAACTTTTCCCGAGGACAATACCTATAAAAAGTCCACCCATGCCAGTGGCACACCCCCTGGAACCCCCTTGGGGGTTCCCCATATGAACATTTCAAAAAATCACCATTTCAAATCAAAACCCCCAGGGGGATTCCAGGGGCTGTGCCACTGGCATGGGTGGATCGGCCTTCCAAAGTAAGTGGGGGTCAGTCATACATTTGGACTCTATTAGGGCACTCTAAATGGCTCAAAGAGGGATTTTTCAAAATTTGACCCTACGGGACAAAAGTCAAAAGTTGGGGCAATAGAATTCGTTTTAGAGGTATAGTTCCTCGGACAAAGTTTCTTATTTTGATCCCTAAAATAAGATTTTCACCAAGCAATGGGCGATTTTTAAACCGACCCGCCCTAATATACATAAAACCAAGTCCTGAAATGTGTTTGAAATTCCATAACTCAAGAACGAAGCGCCCGGTTTGCTTCGCGATTTTTTGACATGTTTGTAATTATAAGGACAAGATTTGTAAAAGACAAATTTTTTGCCACACCCCCTTTCATCGCCCACAAATCAATAAAAACTATATATTTGTGACAGTTTTGGTCGTATAAGACTCAAACTTGGTAATTTATTAGTTTATTGTATTGTTGGAAACTGTACTAAAAATGGCTTTTACCGCCCACAAATCAATTAACATACTATATTTTCGTCGGATTCAGTTGTTTAAAATTAAAATTTGGTTAAATAGTTCGTATGGTTACTTTCAGCAACTGTACTAAAAATGGGCGTGGTCGAACTATGTTTACGCTCCTTTTTCAGGGGATAAGCTTAAAGTAAAGCAAAGCTCGTTAGGTATAAACTAAATTAAGCTCAAATTTTGGCACTCGATTTGTTTTGAGTTTTAGATTTTTTAAGGGAAAAATATTTTGCCACACTCTCTTTTACAGACTACAAATCAACAAAAGTGCTATATTTTGGACTGATTTGGTTATATTAAACTAAAATTTGGAACTTTAGTTTATATAGTTACGTTCGGCAACTATACTAAAAATGCTGAAAATGTAAAGTGTTTTTCTACGATTAGCATGAAAATTCGTTTATGGCAGTAAGGCGGTGGAAGGACAACGTATGCCGAAGAATATCTTTATACGTAAAATTCTTCTGTACATGGCTTTCTCACTGAACTCCTCCTAAACAGTATTTGAGAGTATAACTCAGAAAGGAATTGAGAAATTGTCATGATTCTTTCACTTCACCATTAATTTTTATGCAAACAAAATCACAAATATGCAAAAAGAATTATTTTCACCAAAAAAATAAAATTAGTACTAAAAACTGTTGAAGGTACGAAAGATTAGTCCTGAGCTGTGCATGTTTTTATATTAAAACTTAGTGTATATGTGCTATGAGACCAAGTGGTGGTCACTTTATGCATAAATACTGCCACGCCCACTTTTACCGCCCTTCTTAACACACAAAATAGTTTGTGCAGTGTCTTTTAAGATTTCAGGAACCTTGGGCCACCAAAATTACGACATCTGTTATCAAGGTTTATATCTCAATTAATAGAAAACGAAAGTTGCCACACCCCCTATAATCGCCCACAAATTAATTTAAATGCTATATTTCAGCCGATTTTCGCTGTATTGAAAAAAAATTTGTAATTTAGTTCATATGGCTGGCTACTCTCTCAGCTAAAAATGGGCGTGGTCTAACTATAACTATACCCACTTTTCAGATAGCATTATAATTACCGAGTTTTGCATTTTTTATAATAAAATTTGGTGTATATGTGCTACGAGAACCAGTAGTGGATACTATATATATAAATGTTGTCACGCCTTCTTTCACCGCACTACTATGTATACACAATCGTTCATGCTGTGTCTCTTAACATCTCAAGAACGAAAACACCTTGGGCCACCAAACATACAACATATGTTATGAAGGTTAATATCTCCGGTTAATAAAAAACAGTCACACCCCCTTTTACTACCCACAATTAAAAAAAATGCTTTATTGAAGACGGTTTTGATAGTCACAAATTGAAGCTTCAAAGAGAAACGTGTGGCATGTGTGGCCCGAGTGGCGCGTTGTTTGGACACTTTTAAAAATTCACAAAATGAAAATGATAAAAAATAAATTAGTTGAATTAGCGCAGTACAATGTCTGTCGGGCCCGCTAGTTTCTTTATATTTCAGACATACTTACTTTTCCGTGTCATTTTGTAACAGTGGTTTTATCTTCTGGCTGAGGTCAGCTCAGCCTTGCCAGAATCTAGTGAAAAATCCACAAACTTTCATCAAATAAGAACGCAGTCGGTGTTGGTTTAATATTATAATTTTGTATTTTATTGATATATTCTCCTTAAAAATACTTAATGCAGCGTGACGTCAGTAATTTGGGTAAAAGTGAATGTAGGCGGTCGAATGGTCGGTTGGATGGTTGTGGGTCCAGCTGACTGCAAAATCAGTATTCGGTCAATCGGTGGATTAGCAATCGATAATTCGGTAATCAGTAGATCGGTATTCGGTAGATCGGTAAATCGGTGAATCGGTGAATCGGTGAATAGGTAATCGGTAATTCGGGAATCGGAAGATCGGTATTCGGTAATCGGTAGATCGGTAAATCGGTGAATTGGTAATCAGTAATTCGGTAATCGGTAGATCGGTAAATCGGTAATTCGGTGAATCCTGTCAGGGCCCCTAAAGCGAAGATCGGTATTCAGTAATCGGTAGATCGGTAAATCGGTGAATCCTGCCAGGGCCCCTGAAGTAATGCTTACATTTAATATTTTTAGAGACAATCATGGTGGAAAAACCTCTATGAAGTTCGCACCATGTAAATATATATATAATCAATAAACAATTTAACAAAGTTATGCCGACTGCGTTGGACGAACCAAAGACTGGTTCTCACCGCAAGTGTGACGTTTCGAACAGAGACTAAAAGGGAAGAACCAGCAAGCTGGCTCGCCATCTAGTCCCGGCGCCAAAACCCAAGCAAACCCCCCTTAGAGTATGTCGACTGCGTTGGACGAACCAAAAATGGTTCTCACCGCCGGTGCGACATCTCAAACAGAGACTCAAAGGGAAGTACCAGCAAGCTAGCTCGCCATTGAGTCACTGCGACCAAAAATGTAGAGTATGCCGACTGCGTTGGATGAACCAAGTATTGGTTCTCACCGCAAGTGCGACATCTCAAGCAGAGACTCTAAGGGAAGAGCCAGCAAGCTGGCTCGCCATAGAGTTACTTCTTCGAGCTTACCTGAACTAATGCTGCTTTGGTTGGTTTTGTGTCGCCCTTTTATTCGATATGGACAGAAAACCAGTTGGGAATTATACGTTCAGTTTTGTCTTTGGCCTGCCTGGCTATGCATAGATAGGTGGTATGCGTATTAATTAGTGGCTTATGCAGTAGTGCGGTTGTGTGTTGTCAATTAGTTTTATTGAGTAGGTATGTAGCGTGTTTTTTTTTCTATGGTCTGGTGTCGTAGTTATTGCTGCTTTAATAATAATAAAAAGAAATATTTAAGTAATACAATATGAATATATATATCGATAATATTTAATATTATAGTTTACGTAGTGTATAAAAATATAATATTTGTAACGTCTTTATATTTATAATAATAAGTAGGAATATTTAAGTGATATAATATGAATATATATATACATCGATAATATTTAATATTATAGTTTATTTAGTGTATACAAAGTATATAATATTTGTAACGTCATGTTACAATTTTTAAAAGTGCAATGTTTTGAATGTCATGGTCATATAAAAATTATTCTATCGTGCGTTGCCATATGGCAACGAAAGGTCGATTCGGGTTAACTCAACGTCCCTTTCAACCTGCTTCAGTTGATCCAACATGAATAAATCACCTTTTATATGTTTTTTGGATCATTTCGCGTTTTATCAGTTTCAAATCACAACTGTGCTGAAGAAGTTTCACTTCAAAAATAATTGAGTGTTTTTGTCGAGTTCCGTGAAAACCTGTCCTAAAACCAAAACTTTAACAAGAATCAAAAAAATTTAATCCATGTCCTTGGAAACGTTTTTTCAAAACACTTTTGCTAACAACAAAAAATACACCATTCTTGAAGCTTGATTTATTCAATGTGGATTTTTCAATTATGCCAATTTATGAAATTATTTTTTATGAAATTGGCATAATTTAGAATCAGCTCTGCCCAAGCATAGCCCATAGCTGCAGCCAACCAGAAACAGTTAGTGCTAACGGCTGAGCAACGGAAGCCGCCCAAAGATTGACGACGACATCAACTTCCGGGTTACCTCTAAAATACACGTCACTAAGGTAGTGACTAGCGTGTGGTCTGAGAACGATTGCCTGTTTCACTGACAAAAACACCAGCAACTCGATGACTCCGTCGAGTCTGCAACGAACGAAAAACACTTGAAAATTTATTTAATATGCTAATAAAAATTTTATTAAGTCGCTTCCGTCGCAGCTCGCTGGGATTTGGGTGTTGATAATAATTGCCGCAACGAGAAGTATGCAAAATATCTATGGGTAGAGGACGGATGGATGAACGAAAGAAGGGATAAAATGACTGGCTGATGGATTGAGTGATGTTTGATAGTGGGCTCTTTGATGACGTTCGGTGTGTGCCACTTGCAGTTGGAAAAATGTCTTGTACTCAAACACACGCACACACACATCGAATTTATTGGTGTGCGAAAAGCGATAATAACAGAGCAGCAATCCGTAACTTCCGGTTTGAAACGCAATTGTTTTTTACGTTTTTGTGTGCGCTCCCTTTTTTGTGTGTGTTATTTCTCTGCTGGCATTTTGGTTTCTTTTTTTTTATATAAACACAACACTGTGTGAAAGGCGTTGAGGGAAGGGGCAGCAAATGGGGGCGCAATAAAAATGGTTCGAGTGTTGTAACGGGTGCTTGGCAGACAGTTGTGCTGTTTTAATGTTTATTCTGTTCTTTACATTTGGGGTCGCCCTACTGTGTGTTACTCATTCTTGTGGCAAGGATGTTGGAAGTGATGAAGAGCAAAGCTGAAGAAAGTCCTTGCGCGAAGTACATTTAGTCGCGCGGATATAAAAAGCTGTCTAGATGACTGGGAAACTCTGATAAAGCTGCTCAGTAGCTGATTTTATTTCTCGTTGTATGTTTTACACACATTTCAGTTCTATTTAGCATATTCTTAGGCGCAACATATTTGATTTAATCGCCACATTATTCATAAATTATATGCATTGATTGCCTGGAAAAAGGTTTGGATATTAAATTTATTTCTGTAACTTTGCAATAGAATGTTTATTTAAAAATACAAATTTAATGCTGAAGTGCCTTTTAAACAAATATATGAAAAATAAAAATAGGGCGGGCAATATTTTTGATGTGTTGCATGCTCTCATACTTTTATGCATGCAAAGATCACAGACCCAGCTGCGTGTGTTTCTGTCTGTTCGTGCATGTGAAATGAGTGAGTTTTTGGAATACATATTTAAATTCCGGAAATTGAGAAATTATCTTTTTATGTTCATGTTTTTATTTTCACGCCACGCGTTCGTTTTTTATTTGCTGATTTTATGAAGCCATTAAAAAATCATGTAAATTTTTGCTTACATTAATATTAAAACATGTGTGTTGGAAGTGTGGTCGGATGTTGTAGTGAAGAAATATTAAACTATATTAATATTTAGTGTCATATTGTTAGTCGTTGTGAAATATTTTTCTGAACGTTTATAAATACAGCAATTGTCATTTTGTCACAAGTCAACGAAATTTAGTTATAGGCACTTTATATTGCTTTGATAATATTGCATTAAAAAGTTGAGTTTTTTTTTTTGTTAGCCCGGCTTCACACAGGATTATT
Organism: Dichetophora obliterata; assembly: GCA_963920525.1. Classification (NCBI taxonomy): domain Eukaryota; kingdom Metazoa; phylum Arthropoda; class Insecta; order Diptera; family Sciomyzidae; genus Dichetophora; species Dichetophora obliterata. The sequence continues at coordinate 186,728,529 of OY986435.1, read as the reverse complement.
AATGGATTTATTTCTTGTTGAGGACATCATTTGATTCTTTTTTTCCGGGCTACGAGCGAATCACGCCAAAGCTTTTTATTATTTTTATTTTATATGGGAATATTAAGATATATATTTTTAGTATATGATTTTGAAACACTTTCATTTATATGTTTAATACTAACTATAATTTTTTGATTTGAGAATCTTTGTTAAATGGTTTTACGAATAGTTTTTTTATCTTTCTTTTCTTTTGTTTCTTTGTAAATGTCTAAATAGCTGTGGTCCAAGAATTTAAAATGTGTATTAACACAAAAAAAAAAAAGTTTGACTTTTCGCACAGTGGTTGAGAAGTGGAAATAAATACCAAATACATGAGCTGTTTTGATGATTTTTTTATTTTTACATTGCTTAAGAATATTCTAATTAGCATGATTCCAAAATGTTTTGTATAAATATGCACATGTTTTTTGTGCAGACGCCTCTAAAGTCGGTTAATGTAACAACGCTTGAATAATGTCGTATAAAATTGGTAATTTTCAAGAGTCATTACTAGGGAAGTCAATCCTGGATTGTGGATCCCGGACGATTTAAGTGCTTTTAAATCCCCGGATTTTCTTTCCGAGATCACAGTATTTTTAAATAAAAAAATTCTATTACAAATATTCATGTAAATGCAACCATTTCAATGTAAGTTGATATGAATATAGCATTAGAAAAACCTTTTATTGAGGCTGAAAAAATTGTAAGGATGATGATTATGAATCCCTGGAGCAAATAGTTTGCAAAGTCTTAGAAAAATTTGCAACATCGGGAAGTCAGCTTTTAAAATCTTATTGTCAGTGTTTCAAAATTGTCAGATATTCTGACTTGTCTGATATAATTAATAATTATGTTGACTTTATATGATTTAAATACAAATTCTAAATGTTTGCTAGTTTAAATCATACTTGATTTTAAATACAAATTCTAGTTGTTTGATAGTTTAAAATCTTTTATTGAGCTTAAGGTCAAAGTTAGAACAATTAATTGTTCTAACGAATTTTTCCAAAGAAACAACAACAACAACAAAGTTTTTTTAATATAAAAAGGAAAAAATCACTAGCTGATTTTATTGCACAATTTCTGCCCTGCTAAAAGCGTCATCAGAAATCTTTGTGATACCCGTGCAAGCGCGCATTAACGCACTGCACCACCGAGGCGATGAGATTTGAAGTGTCAATTTCTCAGTTTTTCTCAATTTCAAAATTTCACATTTGTTGTTGTATTTCTGTTTTACTTTAGTCTCTACGCTTATGTTATTATATGTAGTCCAACAGCCTGCTGGAAGTCTGCACTAACAAAGCATGTTTACTGAAGTTGTTTTTAGAATTTTTGCTGATTTTGTTTTCAGCTGCTTCCGTTAGGTCGAGCTTTACCATTTGATTAAAGTTTTTTCTAAATGACCTCTATATTTATTATGTTGACTTTATATGATTTAAATACAAATTCTAAATGTTTGATAGTTTAAATCATACTTGATTTTAAATACAAATTCTAGTTGATAATATATAATAATTAATAATTTGTTCAGTATACCATTTACTAACTGTGCTAATGTTGATTCGCAGGATTTGTGCTATAACAAAATTTATTCAAATTGTTTTCTCTGTATTCACAAAATTTTAGGAAGTATGCGCAAAAATTTTGACAATTACTACTGCACTTAGATTCGTTTGTCAATAAGCCTGTGTTCGTGTTTTTATCTGAAATCTGGATTTATGATGAGGAAAAATCCATTTTTGAAATTCCTGGCTATAAATTTATAGCTATAATTTATAGCTATAGCGTCTGGTGGTGTGGCGTTATTTGTTCAGAGTGCTGTTGAGTGTTAGCATTTTTGTTTTAAATTTTGTAGTTGTGAAGTTCTGAAGATTAAAACTTAAATAAATAGTATTAAGTTCACTTTTTGTGTGTCTATCGGTTTAATGTGATTTCGAACGATACCTTTTTCAATGACCTGTATTTTTTCTTTGTAATGGAAATTATGATTAATGAGTGGTTTTTGGTGACTTAAACTTAAATTTGCTAGATAACTCATCTAGCATTGATAAATACCATTCTTTGCTTTCTTCTTTTGGCTTAGAGTCATGGTTTAATCAACCAACGAGAATTACGAACTTATCTGAATCATGACCATATCTTCGTGCGTCTTCAAGCGTTTAAAAATTTGTCTTTACGTAGCTCAGTTATTGATTTTCAAATATCATATCACTGCATGACGTGTTTAAGTTAAGTAAATAATAATAATATTATGTTGACTTTATATGACTTAAATACAAATTCTGAATGTTTGATAGTTTAAATCATACTTGATTTTAAATACAAATTCTAGTTGTTTGATTGTTTAAAATCGTTTATTGAGCTTAAGGTCAAAGCTAGAACAATTAATTGTTCTAACGAATCTTTCCAAAGAAACAACAACAACAACAAAGTTTTTCAATATGAAAAGGAAAAAATCACTAGCTGATCTTATTGCAATTTCGGCCTGGCTAAGGGGTTCATCAGAAATCTTTGTGATACCCGTGCAAGCGCGCACTAACGCACTGCACCACCGGGGCGATGAGATTTAAAGTGTCAATATCTCAGTTTTTCTCAATTTCATAATTTCACATTTGTTGTTGTATTTTTGCTTTACTTTAGTCTCTATACTTATGTTATTATATGGAGTCCAACAGCCTGCTGGAAGTCTCCACTAACAAAGCATGTTTACTGAAGTTGTTTTTAGATTTTTGCTGATTTTGTTTTCAGCTGTTTCCGTGTGGTCGAGCTCTACCATTTGATTGTTGTTGTTGTTTCTTTGGAAAGATTCGTTAGAACAATTAATTGTTCTAACTTTGACCTTAAGCTCAATAAACGATTTTAAACTATCAAACAACTAGAATTTGTATTTAAAATCAAATGATTTAAACTATCAAACATTTAGAATTTGTATTTAAATCATATAAAGTCAACATAATAAATATAGAGGTCATTTAGGAAAAAACTTTAGCAATAATAATATTCAAAATGATTCAGCGTCCGCTGCTCTGGTTTTTCTTCCAAAAACTGATTTTCTAAAATTAAATAATTCCCTTTGCTTTGAAAGTTGGCTGCAAATTTATAATGAATCTGATCCTTCTAACGCATATGGGCATACTAAAGTTAAAGGTGACATAAGAAAGGAATAAAAGATAGTAAATAGTAAACCTCTGCACAAATGCACTCGTTTTTTCAACAACAGTAGAGCCAACAGTGCCGAGTTCAGAACATAACATAACTCTGTTAAGTCAAGCAGAACATTACCAATTCATTAAACGACAAGAACCGAGCAGTGCAGAGCACTCGTCGGCCTCAAAGCAGAACTTGTTCGCCGCTTGCTTTACCAGAACACGATGTTATTCGTTCTATAAAACAAAATTGATTGATAACAGCGAGAAAAGCATCGATCACACCTAACGCAGCAGAAAGAACATTGGCAAAGATATTATGGGCTATTAATTTCATGCAAATTTCATGCGTTCTGGGCATCTTAAAGCGCAAATGGTTAAGTTATCTTTGCGATTCATGAAAATTAATTCTAAATGGCATTCAATAGTTAGTGCATATTTTTAAATATTTTGTAATAAATGCATGGTTTTGCATATTTTACAAAAAATGCTTATTTTCGCATATTAATTGCGTATATTTTTTATATAATAAATTTATGTGGTTTTTGCATATTTTGCTTTTTTTGATTTGCAACCATTAAAATTCAATACAAAATATTTTGGAAAAAGATAACTTGGAATTATTAGGTACTTTTAAATGCACTTTATTTTTTTTTATAAATTAATTTTATATGTATTTAAAAATTAATTGTTTTTTTTTTTGTTAATTAAATGCAATATTTATTTTTTAACCGATAATAAAAATAAGAAAAATATATTTAATTGCATATTTCACCTTTTTTTAGCGAATATTTAAGAGTTTTAAGTGCATATTATATGCGCGTATTTTCGATTTTTATGTTCAAATCGTGATATTTTGCAAATTCAAGTATTATTTTATGTGAATTCGGAGGGTATTTTTCCATCATTTTAACTCGAATTTTTTAGAAATATTTAAGGTACTAGAAAAATAACGCCAGTATTTTATGCCAGTGCCGTAGTCAGGATTTACCCATGGGAGGGGATCTTGATGAAATTTTTTTTCAAAATTAATATATAGGTACAATTATTTGTTTCATTTAATTTTTACTTTAAGTTTGCAAAAACTATTGCACCAGCCAATATATTTACGAAAAACATGAATTTTTGAGGTTTTTGCAAAATGGCTTAGCTCACTGGCGATTATCGTAAAACAAAAGATACAAAATTTGTTGATATTTCGTTGGATAATCTCAAAATTTTTGCTCCGCTACCGCACATGACACGATAGTGTTGATATATGGATTGCAGAGCTGATATTTTTTCTAAAATACAAAATGATATTTTTAATTTTATGATGAGTAGTTCAGATTCTAGATCAATAATACTTAACACGTGCCAAAAACGTTAAACACCCTGTAAATTGAAAGTGTTACAATAGGAGGAAATTGAGTACAGATTTGAAACCAGGGTTAAACGGACATATAGGAATAAGAATGGGTTTCACGGTGTGCAGGAAGCAACTTTTATTCAACCTGAAATGTCGACGCAATCTGAGTATGCAGATGTTTGAAGAACCATCTACAGATGCAGAATTCATTGTTTTTAAAATCCTATGAGTTCGTTTAAGGGGGTGAATCAATTTTTTGTAGTAAAAAAATCGATGTTTTTTATATCATAGTAAAACTATTAAAAAATATGTCCTCAAAGTTTAAAAAACGGTTTAATTTCAAATATTTGCATTTTAAGAAATTAAAAAATTCCATTTAGTAATGGACCGGTAAGAAAACGTGTGTTATTATAAATCCAAAATAGCAAAAAAGTATAAATATTGAAGAAAACTAGTTAGATAATGTTTGTCTTTATTACCTGTAATACTATTTTTTTCATTGTGTAATGACTTTAATATTTACATATTTAGAGATGAAAAAGCAACAACTGCTTCCTGCAACTACGGTAAATATGCTGCATTATTCATTGAATTAACTTTTCTTCGATTCCAATGTTTTAAAAATTCCCTGCTTGTGTAGACCGTATATCGAGTCCATCTCTATTTAGGTACTCCAGACAATGAGTAAGGTGTTACATTAGCTTTCAATGTATTGGAAAGTTCTGAAGCTTCAAACATTTTTATAAATTTTTCAATGTACTCTTAAAAGTTATCACACTTTTGAGTAGAAAAGCCGCAGTTAAAAATGTTGTTCATAGCTTTTAGAGCGTTAATAAACGGAACTAATCGTAAATTTCCAATATTTTGATATATGTCAGGATCATTTAACTTATCTGCGTTTTTCAAAAGGGTACGGCAGGCATTGCTTTCAAATGTTTCGCAATGATAGTTTAATTGTGTTAAATTAAGTTTTATTGGCCAAATCAGTGTCTTTTGTCTACTGAGGATTGGAACTAATCCATCTCAAAACAATTGACGAATCCCTGCCGGAATAATACACTTAATATGTAATTCCGGAATAATACACTTTTGGATATAGCCATCATCATCACTTTTTTTTAGCAATGGTGGATTTATAGTGGTGGATTATCCAAATCAAGAGAAGAAAATTTATTAAAGTGTGAAAGATTGTTCTTTTCGATTCAGTTCTTTTAAATTTTGTGAGCTATCAAAGCAATATGAGCATGGACATGAAGCATTAGACCATTGACAATTAAAATTAATTTAAAGTCGGCAGTAAGTCTCTGGGTGTTTTATTGATTTTTGTTAAATCGAACAAAGTAGAAATATTACTTTATGCTTCTGTATGTTTGGGACAATACACAGCATTTTTAACCGTTTTACACTTGTCAACTTTGTTTCTTTGTTTGCATTGCCTTATTTATTGTATAGCTTTTAATTAAAATGTTTGTTCATCATTTTCATCTTCATCTCGGTACGCTAAAGAATAATTTTCTGGAAGCATTGTTAAACTAATTTTAAAGAAGCCCTGTCCTCCGTCAGCCATTTCTTTCATCATAGTTTCGCTTATTATAACTCAGATGCATGGGCTGATTGATACCATGGATTGAATTTATTTTGATTAGTTTGAAACTACGTCAAACCATAAATTATAAGTTTTGCAAACATTTTTCAGAGTGTTAACTTTTTAAGTAACATATGAAGCGTAATTTTGTGAAATAGAATTTCAACTTTTTCTCTTTCGAATAAAATAAGCAACATTTCTCGTTTGTCTGACGCCTGCGCCTGAATTTCTCATAATATTATCTAAATATATTTTTTAAAAAATTATTCTTTTTTGATCTTTTGGATTCATAACAACACACAATCGCTTACCGGATCTATTACTAAATGGAATTTTTTCATTTCTTAAAATGCAAATATTTGAAATTAAACCGTTTTTTAAACTTTGAGGACATATTTTTTAATAGTTTTACTATGATATAAAAAACATCGATTTTTTTACTACAAAAAATTGATTCCCCCCCTTAAACGAACTCATAGGATTTTAAAAACAATAAATTATGCGTTTTTAGATTGTACTTCAAACGTCTGCATACTCAGATTGCGTCGACATTTCAGGTTGAATAAAAGTTTCTTCCTGCACACCGTGGTTTACCAGATACGAAATTTGTAGGTTAGTATTATTTATCCAAACATATCTGAGTATAAGACGACTGCTATTATTATGTTCGCAACTGTATATAAAATATAAAAAACTAAACGTTAAATTGAAATGAAACAAATAATTGTCCCCATATTTTAAGTTTGAAAAAAAATAAAATACTGGCGTAAAATACTGGCGTTATTTTTCAATTACCTTAAATATTTCTCCGAATATACCCTCCGAAATCACATTTTTCTAGTAGATCATTCAGTTTTACTAAGATATACCACAAAATAATAACAAAGAAAAACATAAACATCATCGCAATAGACCAACAACAACACCAATACTACCATAAACAACAACGCCAACAACAAACGTAATCACATCATTACTAGTAATCATATTTACAAATTAATCATCATTATAATCATCAACAGAAAAAACAACAATAACAACAATCCAACATCACAAGAATGCAAGAAACAATAATCAAGAAAACTACCACCAGTAAAAGTAAAACAACGAGAAAATATCCTCATAAACAACACAATAAAATTTAACTAATTTTTTTGTTGTTACTTAAAATATATATTTATTTTTAATTCTTTAATAACTTTTATTGAATTAAATATTGTGAAAAATGAAAAAAAAAATAATTAATTTCCATAGTAAATAAAAAAGTCTCTTATTATAATTTCAATAAATAATAAGAAAATCCCTTTTTTTTGGCGTTTTAGATGATTTTCACTTCACAAGGAAATGCAGAAACTATGAAACCTAAACAACACATAACTCCAAGCGTTCTGCTGTTCATAACATAACTTTCAAGTCATTTCGTTCTGCTGCGCTTTTCTCTGTCGACTCAAGCATAACATTGATACGGTTTTCTTTTGTTCTTGTTCTGCTCACGCGACGAGTGCTCTCTGTAGTGTTACGTTTGTTCTAATTAAAGAAAGCCGAACATAACCAACGCTTGCTCCACAAATCAGTGTTCTGAAATGCATTTCAAGCGCACTCGTGCAGAGGTTTAGTAAATAGCATACTTAATAAAAACAGTGACCATCAATGAGTACAAAGTTTGTTACTTGCTGATAAAACTCTTATGGTGTCCTAGAGACTTAGCTGAATGTTTCAATAAATATTTTTCATCCATATGCCCTGGAATTGTAGCAGAATCTACTTATGATGATTTACAGTGTAATTGTTTTTCACTCAAGCCATGCCTTCCTAATAGCTTTTTCTTTCAATCAATTTCATCTTTTGAGGTTTAGATTCATTATGTGTTAATTCAAATTCATCTACATCAAATAGCTTTTCCAATAATTTAGTAAAATAAATTGCGTTTAAATTCTGTGACATTTTATGCCATCTGTTCAACAAAAGCGTCAAACTAGGTATATTTCCTGACATGATGAAAATAGCTGAGGTAATACCTTTATATAAGAAAGATGTCCGTTCTAATATCAACGACTAAAGACCAATATTACTTCTACCTATCTTCTCTAAGGTGTTTGAAAAAGCCGTCAAAATCAGAACTGTCAATTTTATAGAAAAAAACAAACTCTTTAGTAATTTCCAGTTTGGTTTTAGATCTGGTTTATCTACCGAAGATGCCTTACTGAATCCTTACTGAATACTGAAAAAGCAAATAAAATACTGCAGCTTTTTTTGTGGTTATTACCAAGGCATTTGACTCTGTTGACCACAAGATTTTGCTACATAAATTGTATAGTTTTGGTTTATGGGGGGTGTTTTTTATAGAGTGATACAACTTTGAGTAGACATCACTGCTTTATTTGACCACCGACAGCTAATAGTTGCTTTTTGTTAAGTTTGCTTTGAAAATTCATTATGTATCGACTTACACCAGAGCAACGCATGCAAATTGTGGAAATTTTTAATCAAAATAACGGTTCTGTTCGTCAAACTTATTGTGCACTTCGTCCATTTTATGGCGTACATAATCGTCCTTCAGAGCTGCTAATTCGAAGAACAATAACTCGTTTTCGGACCACATTTACTGTTACTGATAATGTGCATCCCGTGAGACGTCGAACAGTGCGCACTGAAGAATCTGTAGCCGCTGTACAGGAAAGCATTGAAGATGATCCTAATCAATCAATTCGTCGCCGTTCTCAGCAACTGGGGTTGTGTCCTTCCACTTTTTGGAATATTTTACGAAAAGATCTTGGCTTAAAACCTTTCAAGATTCAACTTGTGCAGGAATTAAAGCCAAACGACCATCGTATGCGCCGCCAATTCGGCGAATAGGCTGAAGCACAAATTGATATTGATTTTGAATTTCCTTGGAAAATTTTATTTTCCGATGAAGCCCATTTTTTGTTGAATGGGTAAATAACGTAAATAAATAGAATTGTCGTATTTGGAGTGAGGAAAATCCACAAGCTTTTGTCGAAACACCATTAAATCTAAAGAAAATTACTGTTTCGTGCGCTTTATGGGCTGGCGGAGTCATTGGCCAATATGTCTTCGAAAACGATGATGGTCAGAATGTTACTGTCAATGGTGAACGGTATAGAAACACGGTATTAACATAGTTAGTTAATCTTGCTGATATGTGGTTCCAACAGGACGGAGCCACATGCCACACAGCGGGCGCTGCAAATGATTTACTCAAGGAAACTTTTGACGAAAAAAATAATTTTACGAAATGGCCCAATTAATTGGCCCCAAAGATCGTGTGATTTAACCCCATTGGATTATTTTCTTTGGGGTTATGTAAAGTTACTTGTCTACGTTGATAAACCACAAACAATTGAACACCTGGAAATCAACATTCGAAGAGTTATCGGCGAGATACGGCCGCAAATGCTGTGAAAAGTTTGTGAAAATTGGTGTTCCAGATTGCGCTTTGTACGCGCCAGCCGTGGCGGCCACATGGCCGAAATCATATTTGAGCAATAATGTCATAAAATTTTCCAATAAAGCCCGTTTCATTGATATTAAAAATATATTACTATGTTTTATTACGATTTAAACTTGTATCAATCTATAAAAAACATCCTTTATAACTGGTTTAGTTCATACTTAAATAATAGGCAGCAAAAAGTGAAGATTAATGATTAATCTAAGCCCTGCTAAGCACATTTCATTAAAAGTTCCTCAGGTTTCAGAGCTTGGTCCGATTCTTTTTCTGGTCTTTATCAATTCTCTTTGCTCTCAAAACTTTAAAAGTATAACAAAGGCTGTACTTTTAGAAGTAGCTCTCCGTTAAATGTCTTTGCAGATATTAATCACGACCTCGAAATCTGGCGCCATTGGTTCAAAGTACATAGGTTAGTTATTAGTGACAAAACGAGAATTTTAATCTTTAATGCTGTAGACAAAGGCTTAAACCTTGGAGAACTATATTTTCATAGCACCAATTGCGTAAAATTTTGCTTTTGTGTGATGTTTGTTCGACATCGACATGTGCTCAAACTTACTTTGAAGAATGTTCTTGCTCCTCTCAGTGTTTTTTTTTTTTTGATATTGTTCGATCGTTCAAGTATCTAGTGCTGCTTCTTGATTGTAAAATTAGTTGGGCAGAGCACACAGTGGCTCTTAAGAAATATCTTTTGGTTGTGAACAGGCATATTCCTTTTAAAAAAGGAAAATATGCCTGTACTATCCTACTTAATTGCATAAGCTATGGCATTTTCCAATCAATTAGTACGGATTGTCTTGTTGGGATGGAACGAGTAATTAAAAATTAAATCAACTTTTAATTTTAACAGCTCAATTCAACTTTAATCGCCATGCGATTAGTTTGCCGCTACGAAACTTATACTATTTTAAGGTTCTTCGCATATTTTGTATAAAATCAGGATATTCCTTGAGTAGATGTTCTACAAATAACAATTTAAGAATAAACCATCAGAATTATGTTTCAGTGCCACAACACAACTCACAGCTATTTCTGAACTTTTACACATCTGCTGCACCTAGACTTTTTAACGCCTTGTCTCTTCAATTAAGATTAATCTGAAATAAACCAGCATTTCTCAAAAACGTAAAATTATGACTCTCAAATCTTTCTTACATCAATGTCGATGTTCTTATAAATATAGTTACTTAAATTGTTAAAGTTTTTTTTTGTGCTTCTTTTATTTTTTGTTTCAATACTTTTCATTCATGATAGGTTTTTTTTTTGTTGCTCCTTATTGAGTTATTATTGATTTACTTATAAATTATTTTTTGACAAATATTGTTAATTTTTGCTTTATTTGATTTATTTCAATTTATATACTTAATTTTCAGTATAAATTTCTCCTAATTTTTGTTAATTAAATTTTTATCTTTTATTTCTTGCAATGTATGTATCTTATCTTTTATTTATCGAAACATTTACTTTTACGACCCCACACTTTTTCTTTACTGTAATTTATTTTTAATAATTTAAACTGCTTTCGCCTCTAGCCACTTGTGTGGTATAGAATGCAGTTATTTTTTCATAACTCAACTCGATGTTAGTTGTTATCCTATGAAATATTATTTATTTGAGTTGAACACAATCGTGATCGAAACTTACAAATTGCTTACGATTATCGTACAACTATAACGGTGCTTCTTATTAGTGGGTTCTATTTGTAATAATATCTGAACAAAACTCTCTAATAAGAATTAATTAATAAATTAATTTATTACTTTAATAATAAATAAAACAACAAATTTAATTTTGAAAAGTCTTTTACAGCCCTAAACATAAAAAACATGAAAAAAATGTTTAACAGTTATTTAATATCATACCGTAAACTGTTCTGTATTTTGTTGTTTAATATATCTGGTTCTTTAAATTAATACAATTTGCTAGTCATTAATATTATTTAATTTCTTTTGTGTTTATTCACAATTGTGTGGTATCGTGGTATTATGGTTTTTTTGCCATTGTTAAAAACTACAATTATTAGCACCCTTTAAAATGGAACTTGTGGTTGGGAAACTCTCACTGTAGCTTTTTGTAACTATGCAAATAAATTAATTGCTTCATAAAGCAGTTTTGCCGAGGTTTTTTCGATTATAGTGAAAGCTTATTCAACGCTTCACAAAGTAGCTTCTTTAGCTTATTGGTGTTTATAGTTTATAGTGTGAGCAAGCGATTTACAAAGTAGCTTTATGCTAGTTTTATGCTTTCACTATGAACAGTTTGAGCTTTTTCCATATCATTGTACACAAAGCGTTATTCAGCTAAAACTCTCGGCTAAGCACAAAGCGTTCACTGTGAATGCGGCCTAACGATATCTTATAAATTTTTTGTAGTTCATTACTTTATGTCCTCTAGAAGGCGCTTTATTAAATTTAATATATACATACACACATACATACCGGCCAAACATATAAACCGCTTCTTTTGCTTCGCCGTAGTCGGGGGAAAACAAACAATTGTAATATTTTCTTTTTCTGTAAAAATTTTAATTTTTTACATGATTTTAATTGAGTGCTTCTTAGACCAAGTAACTTTGAAAAACGCAACAACAACTCTCTTAACCCGTCAATTCCCATGCTTCTGTCTGATGGCAGAATATTATTTTTTTTTGTGTTAATTGACGTGTTTAGATATTTAAAACATGAAAAATAAGAAAAAAAATTTACATCCCTTATTTTTTTTTGTAAGGGGGGTGTCACCTACAGGTGACACTGGGCGTTATTTATACTTATAACTTAATATGGTAATAAGAAGAATATGACTTATTTCTATTACAAGTACATTTCTATTACAAGTTATATTCAATAACAACAATTTGCAAAAACAAGTATTACAGTACTTACCCTTTTGGCATTTTTATAACAAAAAAAAAGTTTCAAAACCACTTCGACGCTCAAAAATTTCAAAACTTTTTGAGACAAATGAATAATTTGACAGATGATGTATGTATCAGAGTCGCCAAAAAAACAAAAAAATATAAATACTACCGTGTGTTTACTTTATAGTAGTAGTAATTTTTTTCTCATTTTTTTTTGTTTTATAGGATAAATAAATTCTTCAATCTCTGTCACCTACAGATGACACTGGGAATTGACTAGTTAAGAGTCAATCACACATCAAACTAAACAGAACTGTTTCGGAGGTTGCTTAACTTCGCTCTTCAGTAGTGTGGAGTGATTACGCTGTGACCAACCCACTGTTTTGACAAATTTGTACGAATTTTAATCGTCGGCCATTAATCATATGACATTGAAGTACATAGAAGTTATTTTTAGATCAAACCTTGAACTCTACGAGGGTTGCCGTCTGTTCTAGTTGCTTCTTATTTTTCGCTATTCATTGGAGTTCGAAGAGTCTGCCGAAGTTCACGATAGAACTATAACGAATTTTCTTCGCTGGAATCAAAATCAGTGTCAAAAAGTGATCAGCTAGTGTCAAATCATATAAGACTTTATCAGTAGGTGGTCACAGCTTAATCTTTCAAGACTTTTGAAGAGCGAGGCTTATCAGCCTCAAAAACAGTTCTGTCTAGTCTGGTGTGTGATTGACTCAAACAGAGTTATTGTTGTTCTTGTTGCCTTCTAAAAACTTACTTGATCTAAAAAGCTCGCAATTAAAATCATGTAAAAATTCAAAGAATAGATCACAATTAATTATCTAACTAATTTTTTTTTTGTTAATTATAGGTACATGCAAAGCAAAATAACTTTTTTTAATGAAAAACTTTTGTTTGGTTGACTTCAGGTAACTACAAAGGGCTGGGCATTTCAAAGCGAAAATTGAAGAAGCCAAGTTTGAGCAGATGTACCGCCGCCATTTCGTTTTCTTTTCTTCTAAAAAAGTTTGTATGCATGTTTTTGAAAATCAATGTCAATATGTAATTTCTTTCAATGTTATAACAACTTTCAATTTTTAAACAGCAAAACAGACAACTACGCATTTAGGATTAATTTATAAGCCAGTTTAAAGTTTGATAATTATACTAGTGAAAACCAAACATTTCTGACGTCACCTAACCTTAAGTAACTAAAAGCACTACTTGAATCCTCAAATGTAATGCAATTTATAAAACATTTTAAGAAAAAAGCATATTTGACTCTTAGCTAAATTAATGATAATTTCAAGAAGCTTCAGGAGCTACTTAGGCTCTTAACTTTTTTTAATTTTATTAAACATTCTTTATATAAAACAGTTCTAACACATTCTATGTTGCGTTAAGTTTTCATGAAAGCATCACATAAGAGACCAAAGTATCTTTTCAAAGAAAATTTTATGCAATATATACAATAACACTGCAAACTCTTTTATGCTGGCTACAACTACAAACATCTTGACACGAATGCCTTCTCTCCAACCCTAATATTTACCACCCAAATAATATTTTATAGTGTGCCTCTCAAAACTCTAACGCTTTGCTCTGCTACTCTCGCAAATGTCTTTGTAATGAAGCTAATTAGGTTTACGCCATAATTTCATCGAATTGCAAGGAAGCAAAAATATATTCTATTTTTTCAACGATTTTATCTCAGGATAAAATCTTATCTCTTAGAATAGAATACCTAAATATTTTTTTTATCTTTTACTCTACGGTAATGAGGAACGCACGAGGCAACATTTTTTTCAAGAATGCAATTCCATTACAGCCTTATATTATCTTAACTGTCTATATTGTAGTATTTTTGAATTATTACCACAAAAAAGTAACAGTTACTGCAGTTTTTTTTTTTTGTAATTTAATACTGATGACTTGATGTGATAGAATTTTTCTCTAAAGTTGGAACGCTTTTTACCTGAATTTTGTTTTACAGTTGTAATGTGTGCTTGTTGAGAACGTAATAAGATGACATTTTTTTCTATTATACAGAACACATATTCAAAAAACATAAGTAAATGTCAAATTTGTCGTCCTCTGAAGCGCTCGTGTTCCCTGACCCGACCATTACAATAAAATAGAAATTGATTTTTCCTAATCTAAAAATTTGCATGTGAGCAAGCAAAAAACCATTGCAAAGTAAGAGGATTTAAGAACACATAGGACACATAGCTTTGGCTAGTTTTTGTATTTGTGAGAGCAAACACAATTTGTAATTGGAATTCGAATTCTGTCCCGACCATCACAAAAATTATTACATTTAAGATTTCTGCTGTCTTAAAATGTTTCATAAAAAATCATACATATTAATAACATAATTTTAATTCATTGAGTGGAAAGAAACGCCGATCAGTGATTCACATCTATGGGTTGAAGGGATTAAGACGTCCAGTGAAATGGGCATGGATGCAACACTAGGTCAATATAATCCCTAAACCATTTTTTAGGTTTTTTTTTTCCTTTGATAATTTTAAATTTGATTTTTTTTTAAATAAACCTTCTGTGGCCATTTCTCTCCTCAGTGACGTTAGGGCCATATGGGTGCGAATATGGTTTTCATTGTTTGTGTGTTCGTTGATATTGTATGAGTTAATTTTTTGTATTGACAATTTTATGAGCTTAGTATAGAATTTTCGTAGGAACTCATGCAGTTCATAAACGAAACTATTAAGTTACTTTATCGCATAAAAAAAGAATAGTGATCTACACAGAAAAATTTTTAAAAATTCCTTTTTACGCAAAACATTGTATTTTTAAAAAAATATCGATGTGGCAATGAAAATGTAGGAAAATGTATATTTATACAACAAATTATATTTTTAACAAGTTTTTGAAGAAAGCATAAGTTTAAAAAGGAAAAAACTTGTCAAGTACATAAAATAGAGTTTACTTATAAAGTTTTTTTTATAATACTGACATAAATGATTTAAGATAACATTTTTCTCAACTAGTAACATAAACTTATCTTCAGTGATTATTTAAAATTATACATGCAATTGATGCACAAACTACACATCTCTTGTGTGTCCAACATTTGGTTTCAAAGCAGCTGTCAAGTATAAAACTCCAGTAAAAGCTCTGATTTCTACTATGTCTGCATACACGCGATACATCTGTAATACTCGGTTATTCTCTCAGAGGCTCGTATTTTGCCTTTTGATTAATTCGCTTGTATGTTCTATAGTAACAAAACTAATTTTCTGTTTGTTTGTTTGTTTGTTTAGCCTTTATACAAATCTAAACGGCTAAACGGATTTCGCTCAAACTAGGTATACATATTAAGTTTATTTATTTTTTTATTTTATTTATTTTATTTATTTGATTCTAGCGCTAACAAGAGTTCACTTATAACTAGCGCTAACATTATCTAGAGTGGCAAACAGTTTGCATATTATTATTTATTATAAAGTTTATAAAGAAATATAATAGATAAAGAAAAATATTAGATAAACAAAATTTAAACAATATTTTAGCTGTGTATTTTGAAGAACATAATTTTATCATTAAAAATTAATTCATTTGTGCATCATTGAACAATATTGGAAAGATAAATTGTAAAACTAAATGGATGAAAAATGATTTATTAGTTTGTTTTTGAACTGCGTTGCGTTGGAAGTAGTTTGGATGTTATGAGGCAGTGAATTCCAAAGACGAGGTGTGTAAACAAAAAATTGTCGTTTGGACGAAAGATACTTATGTTTAGGCAAAATAAGATTTTTTTCGCGGTTAGATTGCAGGAATTTTAGTTTTTCAAAGAGATATTTATCCCAACTGAAAATGTTACATACTTAGTTTTTGCCACGCCCCCTCCAAAATTTTTCAACTAACGGTAATTTTGTTATTGTAACACTTTTTACCATCGGAGTTTTTTGTGTATATGTAACTACAAATTTTTTGTTATTTTGAAATCAAAAACACTCGCATATCTTCAAAATTGGAGAAATTTTCAGTACAACGACTTTTTCATAAAACAGCGTTACCTAAGAATGAGAAAAAAGGACACGAAAATCAAAGTTTGGTCTTTCGATGCAAATATCTCCGCTGTCCATTAATATATTCCATTCAAATTTTTTTTGTTCAAAAGTTCAAAAGAATTAATTCACAAAAACAGGTTGAACTGTACCGTTAAGTCAGTGTATATATGTTTTATGATTATGTCAAAAAAGGTCAAAAATATTGACTTTTTACTCAAAAAATGACTCAAAAATTGTGTTGTTGTAAACTTTAATTTAACTAAAAATTGCACATCTGGCTACCTTTCATATGACATAGCATTTATTTGCAAAAATTCTTCCAGCTAAGCGCAAAAATTATTTTACTGTTTTTGTAATAAAGACAACAAGGGTACCCCCAAAATGCACATTACATTTTTGATAATTGTTGCTCATAACCAAAAGTATAGCGAAAGAGTACTCAAAAGTTAGTAAAAATGTTCCGTGCGCCTATGAAGTTTTATTTTACTAATGCACAAGTATATACAATAGGGCGGGTCGATTTGAAGGGGACAAAAAAAGCGCGTAAATCGCATATGCGGAAAAGATTCTGCGGACAATTCTGAGCAACTTTTCCCAAGGAACTATGGGTCTAAAATGAATTTCGAGTCAGCCATTTTCATGGTGAAAATGCAAATTTATACATTACAAAAAGTATTGGGAAAACTTTAATAGATAGCTTATAATTGAGTGCCAAGGCAAAAAGACATATTTTTTTGTGCACAAAATTTACTTTTTATTAATTTTTGTGAAGTCTCCAACATATAATGTTTGCTTTTGACAAAATATGAAAACAAATTTATCGAAAGTAAAGATATAAAAATAATTATTTCAAAATTTTTCAAATAAAATCTTGTTTGCTTTCTAGTCGGGGTATTCTTTTTCGACTAGCATCTGTCACAAACATAACACCTTCACGGTTCTTGACTGTGGTTCGCCGAGAAACATTTGTTAGCAATTGAACATACCTTTCTGTCCCCTGTATGTGACATGGAATTTTGGGATCAGGAAGGGGAGGGTTTTCCGATCCTAAGTATTCCTTTAAATATTCATATGGAATGTTCTGTGTGATTGGTGGCTCCGACAAAATATCGTCATCATCTAAATCAATCATTGTAACGTAATCCAAGCAATCAAAATTTATTTCGACTTTTTTGTAAGGCCTTACTCTTGTTTCATCGTGAAGATTGTCACGGTAGTACACAATTTTTTGTATAGCCTGGTCGCGAACAGACTTGCGTTCGTCGTAAAGCATTGAAAGCAAAACGTTTTCCGGATGTGCGAAGTAAGAATTGTTCTGAATTACGGGATTAATTATTTCTCGCACTTCTGGGGTCAGGTTTTGGGTGAAGCGAATAAATTTAGCCAAAAGCGGACTACCATATATAACGGATTTGTAATATTTTATGTTAAAATACATAGGTACAAAAACCCTTATCACGAACTCTGTTAGAGTTTTTAAAACAGGAGATGGATGTTTTGTTGCTACATATAATCTTAGAATTCTGCTGGCTTTAGTTAACCAGCGAGAATGTCCAATGGGTCCGGGTTTTATATGTGCCAAATCGAATGTAACAAAACCATTAGAAATTGCAGAGGCCATTTCATGCAAATAGTTAACATCAGTTGATAGTTCTCGTCGCCAATTGTCATCTGAAGGTGAAGGTGGCATGTTCTCCAGTGGTATAGCTTCAAAATCAACCACGTCCTAAAAAATTTAAGAGCTATTATTTATAAAATATCTATTGCTATAAAGTGCTTTTATACCAGTCTTTCGCAGCTTTGAATTTGATTTGCTATCGATCCACTAGCAGTTCTAGGCCCACTTGTTTTCGACTGGTCTAATGTTTTAAATAAGCGGCGAAATGGCAATTCATTAAAATGTAAAAGGCATATAAACCAATGAAGTGGTTTCCCTAACTCAATTTCGAATCGCCGTATTATGCCGTTATCGACGCCCGTATTAGTATTTTCGCCGTCGCTGCATATGCCAATTAAATTCTTGAGCGTAACACCCTTTTCGCTTAAAAATTCGCTAAGTCGTTTTTGCTTTGTTTTAGCATCTTCAGCATCAACTTTTGTGTACCCTAATAACTTTGAATTGGGCTCACTCAAAACAACTAAATGCGGTTCTTTAACCATGTTCTGATGATATTTTCCATCAATTTTTTCCATAGTCAAAGAATCATTTTTTCTTCCGTCAAATGATATAACCGTTACGCTATCGTCCGAGGCTTGCTCTCGTTGTATCGCTTCTCTTGCCTTCATTCTTTCTCTCGCGACTTTATTTTTGTCCATAATAATGAGTTCTCCTTTCGCATCTCTATAATCAATATCCTTAAAGAGAGCCGTCGCTAAACATGAAGCAGCTCTGTCAGATATGCCAAATCTATCGCATGCCAACGCAAAATTGAAAGCCGTGTACCTCTGAGTGTAGGTTTTAGGTTCAGATATAGTATTTTCAGCTTCAGATTGTGTTGGTAACTCATCAACATCCATAGTCAGTTCGCTTGGGTAATACGTTGAATCTTTGCTTAGTGGCGGTAAGGTTGATTCTTGTTCCAAAAAATCAACGGAGCTTTCTGGTATTGTTAATTTTCTATCATTGTGCTGATCGTACAAAAAAGATTGGAGGTTTTCGGGTATTTTACCACAGCTGCACGATTGTAATTTTAAATTACATTTACATTTTCCAATGTAAAATAACTCATCAATGCATTCGACAAAACGCTTCAATTTGCTTTCGTTTTTTATTTCCTTTTTGTATTTATCAGTGAAATTGTTAAGCTTTAGAATGATGCTTTTTTCGTTCATAATTTCAATATTCAGCCGACTCCAAATTCCAACTAATTTTCTCGATACACTGGCAGTAAAGGTTTTATAGGCGAACATTTTACCTTCTCCTTTTGCTTGGTTGGCAAGAAAAAAATAACACTTTAATACATCACGCTTGCTTGGTAAATTTAAGCCACTGAAATCTTGTGGGAGCCCAAATGTTAAAATATCCGGCGAGGGCAACGAAGTTATTTGCGATGCAGATATGATCGAAGATGCCACATCCATTTCTGATCTTGACGACGTTATTGATAGATTGCCATCCATAGCGCTCATATTAAACTTTTTTTTTTGTAAAATCAAAATCAAATTGAATGACCGAATAGGCTAACTTTAGGCTTTACGTTTTCACTTTAATAAACGATCACTTGTACTAATTACAGCTTCGTGCTGTTCTTGCACAATTTCTACCTGCTATGAAATTTCAATCACTACGACGAGTACAGCTGCAGCAAAATGCACAGAAAGCCAACTTTTGCTTATTTCAATTGGAATAAAAACAGTTATATTCAGCGTTAGTCGATGGCGCGAGTAGTCGACTGTACATTTGTCTTATTCATTGAAGTTATTCACATTGCGAGCTAAAAAGGCCTGTTAAAACCGCAAAGTGGCAGTATAACATATTCTTCATGTGAAATATGTTATATGTCACTTGGCAATTTTAACAGAGAATAACTACCAAAATTTATTTACCTTCCAATTATAGAACTTCACCCTAAAAATGGCTGACTCGAAACTGATTTTAGACCCATAGTTTCTTGGGCAAAGTTGTTCAGCATTGTCCGCAGAATCTTTTCCGCATATGCGATTTTATAGAAATCAAATCGACCCGCCCTAATATACAAGCCCTAACCACTATTAATTCATACCCCCCACAATATTCTGCTTTTTATTTTAAAAACAAATGATCACATATTTCTATAGGTGTTTATATTTTACTTTCATTTAACAGGTTTTAAAGTCTACTTTAAGAAAAAAAGTATTAAAAAATATTCATTGAATCAGTTTTTAAAAAAAAATTTTATTTATGACAACCTATAAATAAAAAAGTTTAAAAAGTATTGGGGGTTGGAATTAGTTTTAAAGGTTTTCTAAGAGATGGCGTAACTATCAATAGATCACATCGGGCACACCTGTGACTATATTCATTTCAAAGCACATTGTCTAAGCTTCATTTTTCAGTATGTGTCATTCCACTGAAGTGTAAACAACATATATTTTTTCTCTGTGAACATGTCGACTTTCGTTCCAACAAAACGCAATTTGCGGGAAGGTTTACTATTGTGCTTCCATTTGAAGAAAAAAGCGGTTGAAGCACAACGCACGCTTACTGAGGCTTACGGGGACTATGCTCCATCGATTTCTACTTGTGAGTACTGGTTCCGTCGGTTTAAAAGTGGTGATTTTGATACGGAAGACAAAGAGCGCCCGGGCCAGCCGAAAAAGTTTGAAGATGAGGAATTGGAGGCTTTGCTCGATGAAGACCCGTGTCAAACCCTTCAAGAATTGTCAGAATCATTGGGAGTCGACTTATCAACGGTCGGCAAACGCTTGAAGGCCATGGGAATGATTCAAAAGCAAGGAAATTGGGTGCCGTACCAGTTGAAGCCGAGAGACGTTGAACGGCGATTTTGCATGTGCGAACAACTGCTTCAACGGCATAAAAGGAAGAGTTTTTTGCATCGTATTTTTACTGGCAATGAAAAGTGGATCCATTACGATAATCCTAAGCGAAAAAAATCGTGGGGACCACCCGGCCATGCATCAATATCGAGGGCCAAGCCGAATATTCATGGCGCCAAGCTTATGCTGTGTATTTGGTGGGATCAGAAGGGTGTCGTGTACTATGAGCTGCTAAAACCTAACGAAACCATCACTGGGGAACGCTACCAACAACAATTGATGCAATTGAGCCGAGCATTAAAGGTTAAACGGCCGGAATATGCCAAAAGACACGACAAAGTGGTTTTTCAACATGACAACGCACGGCCACATGTTGCAAGAACCGTCAAGGAAACGTTGGAGGCGCTGAATTGGGATGTGCTACCCCACCCGCCTTATAGCCCAGACATAGCCCCTTCCGACTACCACCTATTCAGATCGATGACGCATGGCTTGGCTGAGCAGCGCTTCACTTCTTACGAGGATACCAAAAAATGGGTCGATTCGTGGATTGCCTCAAAAGACGAATCGTTCTTCCGGCGCGGAATCCATATGCTGCCAGAAAGATGGGAAAATGTTGTAGCTAACGATGGACAATACTTTGAATAATATACATTGTACCGTTGATTCTAAATAAATGCTCAAAAACCGAAAAAAAACCTTTAAAATTAATTCCAACCCCCAATATAAAAAAGTTTAAATTACCACTATTAATTCATACGGCTCTTAAATATTGAAATAAATATTTCGTTACGTCTCTCTTTATTAAGCTTAAAGTGTTTTACCATTATCAATGCCCTTGACTGCATTGTTCTGTCTTCGCTCTATTGTATTCTATGTTTCAATTTATTATTGCGTTTTGGTTCATTATGGCTCGCGGAAGACCAGTCAGCGAAGAAATTCGCAAATTAGTCATATTAAAACATAAGTCTGCACAGTAAAAAATATGAGGCTAATTTTTTTTCTGCTTGGTATACATATAAATCCAAACCAAAAATGTTTTTAAAGTTATACCATCAAATCTTATAAATTTTTCCAGACCATTTTTCTCGTCTGACCAATCGAAACCACTATATTTTTAAATTTCCCGATTTTGGTGAATTTTTATCTATAGAACCAGAATATAATTTGATTTACACATGATATCCATATAATATTTTTAAGTTATATATGTTTTATTATTTTTATAATATTGAGTGGTATAAAATGTATAAATTATTTGGAATAAAATAAGTTTATAGCACACAAATGTTATAAAAAAGATAAAATTTACCCTCAAATTTTTTACTGTGTAGAGATTGCCTACGTCGCACTGTTAAGTTTCCTGCAAGTGTCATGGTGTGCGGCTCTATTTCCTCAAAGGGGGTTGGTACACTGCAGTTTATTAACGGAACAGTAAAGGCCCGAGACTACATCTATTTGCTCGAAAACAATTTAGCTCAGTCTGTGGAAATGCTTGGCATGAGCGAATACATTTGTTGCACAGCAATAATATTCCTGTCTTAGATTGGCCATCGTCAAGCCCTGATCTTAGCCCGATAGAGTCCATGTGGGCTTTAATGAAAAGACGGTTAAGGAATGATCCTGCTAGGACTGTTGAGCAATTTAAAGAAAAAATTCAAAATATTTGGAAATCAATCTCTCCAAAAGAGTGTCAGGAGCTTATTTTTTTTTTCAATACCTAAACGGTGTCAAGAAATCATTGCAACAAAAGGAGACGTAACGAAGTATTAATTTGAATATTTAAGAGCCGTATGAATTAATAGTATTCAATTTAGGTTTATTATATCTTTAGGTTGTCATAAATAAATATTTTTTTTTGAAAAACTTATTCACTGAATTTTTTTTTTAAATTTTTTTTTTTTTCTTAAAGTAAGCTTCAAACACTTCTAAATTAAGATCAACATAAAATGCAAACACCTATAGTAAGACGTGAACAATTGTTTTTAAAATAAAAAGCAGAATATTGTTTGGAGGTATGTATTAATAGTGGTTAGGGCTTGTAGTATTTTCTTTTTAAGGCAGACATGCGTTCAGACTGGGAGTCATCGTAAATGACTTCTGCAGATGCTGCAGGGACGGGGCGGAGAAATAAACCATCTTTCACCTTCTATGTTCCTTTCCCGCACTCGCTTAAAGAAGGCATAGATATCTGGCGTCGTTTTGTCTTTTCCAAGCTTGACGACCTGTCGAGGACGAGCTTCAAACGTCTTATAAGCTTTACCAAAAGCTCAACGTGGTTCCACTCGGACTGAAGGCCAAGTGTGCAGCGGTATCACAATTAACCTTATTGGTCTAAGAGAGCCATGGTACGTGCGGTATGGTTTAGAGCCCGAACAGAATCAATAGTCGTTACGATCCTCTTTGGTCGCCAGACACACAGAACCCGTCCATATTGAAAACGTTTGCGACTGTTGATGCAGGGTTGCTTTTATTTGGCATAGTTTTGTTAGCAGCCATGTTTTTGTTTTTGTGTAAGTAAAATAAAAACAAAAAGGAAACGTGAGCACATAGCAAAAACCATGAAATTGTCTTTGAACATACCCAATTGTTAGCAAAATATGGCAGCACTAATTGTCGGTCGTTAGAGAAAAAATAGAATAGATTATATTCAATTTTATTCTAGCGATAAGTCGCCGCGACTCTTGCTCAACGATTTTATTTTTGAAGGCTTCGTTAACTTGCGTGTGTTCTATTGTGTGTTCTATATCGCCCGTCGTTACGACTTCTGATTCTGTTCGGGCTCTTAAGCACATACAGCGGCTGCCGTCTCAACCTAGCCGAACAAAATTATCCAAAATTATAATTGAGTATTTTTCATAGCAAAACCTCTCTTTTTGAAACCTTCATTACATTTTTGTGAATAAAAAAGTGCAGATAATAATTTAAAAATCAGAAGTTAATACTTCAAATAAAATTACAAAAGAGGTTAGTTAAAATCAAAGAATCCAGTTTTTATAATTCTTTTGCAAACTTAGTTAAATTCTTAATATTTTTCCATACAAAATTGAGAATTTTTCGCAAAAACTAACTTTTTGAAACCTTCATAACAATCTTGTTTATGAAAAGGTGCACATACTATTTAAGAAATCAAAAGTTAATATTTATATAAAATTAAGAAAAGGTTTCGTCAAAATCTAAGAATCCGTTTTTTTTTTCTTTATGGTTTTGACAAATTTTTAAATTTTCTTAGGTACTTTTTTTAAAGGTAAAGAAAAATTTTTTTCACAATATTTACTCAAAAAAAAAAAAAAAAATTTCATGAGCGCAATACAATTGAAAATAGTCTGCTAAATTATTTTATGAAAAAAACATGCTATATTAGACTTGCTTCAAATAAAAAGATGTAGTATAAAGGCATCGCATTTATTTATTACTAGCTGATATATCCGGTGTTACTCGAGAGTCTTTTATATAAACATTTTAATATACTCTTTTCGATTAAATGTTTTTGAAAATTTTGGAATTTTGTAAAAACGTGTTTAATTTAAGTTTGAGACCACTATAAAAATATTAGTTAAAAAATTTACAAAGCTTTTTTAACGAAGAAATAATTTTATCACTGTTTTTTCACAATCAAAAACTGTTTTTTAGTTCTAAACTGAATATACTGGTTTCTGATAAGCATGTTACTTGCGCTTCGCTAATGAAAATCAAATTTATAAAAATCCTCCTAAAATTTTTTAGTAGTTTTTCCAGTTGGAAAATAACAATTGGATTGTCTTTAAATTGAAAATGAATATAAATTGAGTCTGATAGTTGATGCAATTTCTTAAATCTTCTGAATTCCTATTTTATACGAAAAATTGTACAGTCGTATTTTAATGTAAATTAGCAAAAAGGTGTAAGTTAAGACAGCTTTTTAATTTTTTTATAGTATATACAGCAACCTGTAACAATATTATCGACGTTAACAGTTGATCGACATAAATCCAGCTGAATTATCTGCAAGAGCAGTGCAAGAAGTACCATTATGTTATTTGCTGCAAGTTTACGCTGTGTGCGAAAAGAACTAAATTGAGTAATAGTTACCGACTTTTCTAAAAGATTAGATCGTGTCGGTAATGCAGTACTTATTTCAAAATTTTAATATTTTCCAGCATACTTTTCACCCGAAAAATTTGTTCAATGCAGCCAAGCTTACAACCATGCTTGGAGAGTTAAAATGTCAAAATTTCGCTGTCTTTTATATGTCGGTACATTTAATTGGCGTGGAAATTTGATTTTCAACAATATTGTTCAAATAACATATTAAACATGAAAAAATTAACTTTTACAGCATTCTTATTCACAGTCATCTTTTCGATGATATAGTGATATATATAGAACATTTAAAGTACCATTGATAAAGAACTGAGTGGCAACGGTGAAACAATAGTGAGAAAAATGAAAAATCACAACAAAAAAAATTTAACAGGTGAAAAGATAGCCATAACTTTTGATTGGAAAGAGATATTGGGTAATTTTTTCACATAAATTGAGACTTGAATTTTTTGTAAAAAATATAAAAACAATATTTTGAAAAAAAAAAAATTCCGCGAAAAAAATCAAAGGGGTACCCTTGTTGTTTTGATGTAAAAAAACAGTAAAATAATTTTTGCGCTTAGCTGGAAGAATTTTTGCAAATAAATGCTATGTCATATGAAAGGTAGTCACATTTGCTATTTTCAATTGATTTTATTCTTACAACAACAACAATTTTTGAGTCATTTTTTGAGTAAAAAGTCAATATTTTGGACCTTTTTTGGCATACTCATAAAACATATATGCACTGACTTAACGGTACAGTTTAACCTATTTTTGTGAAGTGATTTTATTGAACTTTTGAACAAAAAAAATTTGAATGAAATATATTAATGGACAGCGGAGATACTTGCATCGAAAGACCAAACTTTGATTTTCATGCCGTTTTTTTCTCATTCTTAGGTAACGATGTTTTATGAAAAAGTGGTTGTACTAAAAATTTCTCCAATTTTGAAGATATGTTAGTGTTTTTGACGTCAAAATAACAAAAAAATTTTAAAATTAAATATACAAAAATCTCCTGTTGTAAAAAGTTTTATAATAACAAAATTACCGTTGGTTAAAAAATTTCAGAGGGGGCGTGGCAAAAACTAAGTATGCAACATTTTAAGATGGGACGCACTTAATATGTATACCTAGTATGAGCAAAATCCGGTGGGCCGTTTAGATTTGTATAAAGGTCAAACAAACAAACAAACAAACAAACAAACAAACAGAAAATGAGTTTTATTACTAATGACTTAAGATCAGACATTGCACGAACATAATATTTTTATTTATTCGTTCGCAGAAAAAATTTTATGAAAGAAATACTTTTTAATGTCTATTTTCTATGACGAACGAACGAACAACATTTACATTTTTATTTTCTACGAACGAACAACTGTTCTACGAATGAACGAACGAACAAAATATTAACTGCATTATTCTCTACCACGAATCAGCTCACCAACGAAAAGCATGACACGAAAAGCAATACTTTTTTCTATACAAAATTTATTGCTTCTCGTGTTTTGCTTGTCGTTGGGGTTCATTTTCGTTTTGCAGAATAAAGCAGTAATATTTTTTTTCTATTCAAACGAACTAAACATTTTTATTTTTTCTACGAACGAACGAAGAACGTGCAAGGCTCTGTTTGAAATATGGATGCTTCAATTGCCAAATCGATCAATTGTCAAATCGATAAAACAAAATATTGAGAAAAATAGGAAAGAAGTTTATATTAATTTATTAAATTCCCGTTAAATTGAAATAAACGTTTTTTTCGGATGTATCTTATATCCAATAAGAGAAAGCGATTGAATGTATCGTTATTATTACTACAAAAACTAAAATTTATCGTGATTAAGGGAGTTAATTGATTTAGCAAGTGAAAAAAATGATTAACTCTAAATCATTCTTAAATTTTTATGTTTTTATTGTAGGAAAACATCACTTTACATGTATTTTATAAAGATTTTAGATAAAATTAATAACTGTTCTGTTACATATACTTCGAGTAGTATTATTTTGTTTAAACTTATTCATCACCTATATAAATGATGTCTTCTTCGTCAGCTTAATTTGAGCTCCCGTCGTGTTTGATTTGCTCTTAAATGTTTATAATAGTTATGTTTATAAAATTTCAACAAGTCCATCATATCTTTCCTCTTTTCTCTTGTCACAGTTCGACCTGTTGGATACAATAAAGGCTAGTCCATATTTTTTCTGATTTTGCTACAGATTTTCTTAGATTAATGGAATTAAATTCTGTCTCGTCTTATCTAATTGTATCAAACAAATTTTTATGCCAATTTTTTTGGTATCCTAGTAACTATTGTCTTTCTATTAACGATATATTTTTCTAGAGTACTTGTAGAGAAAAATTTCTGATGCGTCATTTGAATCATATGAAATGGTTCTTTCTTTTACTGTTTATATCTTATCATATCATCGCGTATATAAAAGCAAAGTATATATATATTTATAAGAAGAAGACAATTGAGTTCTAAAAAATAATTTAGCTTAATTTGTATTACTATTTACATTAGGGTATAGAGTTAACGAGACTGGCTTCAGAAATAAATGATTTACTATTTAATGGCTAAAGAAATTTAGCAATTTAGTTGTGTTAATACTTATTATCAGAGAAGTTTGTTTTAATAATATACAGCTAGAAGTCAATTGAGTTTTGACATTAAAATTTGACAAAATTTAGAAAGTGAAGTTTATTCGATTTGGCAAGTGAAGCATCAGTGTATTAAGAAATCTTTTAAATTTTTTATCGTTTATTAACTTAGTACTATATTGCATACTTTCTTTTGAAAAAAACAACAATAACTTGTTTATTATATTCTTTCTAATTTGATGCATCGCAAAGCCAGGAATCTTTAAGCTCGAAAAGCATAAAGAAAAAAATTTACTAAAGAAAAAATATCAATTCGAAAACGATTGTAAAGCTCTCACTTTTCGCTAAACCTTAGCTTGTAGTTCGGTGAGATGATTTCTATGGCCAAATTAATAGAGGATGTTTTCTGCTACTTTTTTAATAAAAACTGGTGTTAAGCTTAAAACAACATAACGTTATAAATAATGTTTACCTTACTCGCAATTCAAGTTTGTTTTTGCAACCGAAATGCACAGCTTTAAACAAATATTATGTAAAGTACAAAATTTAATGAGGCACATTTAAGCAATGATTTTTAATACGCACGCACAAAAGAAAAAAATTCTTTTAAAACTCTCACACACACAAACACATAAACGCATCAGGTGTTATTGTTAATGCAAAGAATATTGTTTACTTTACAACAAGAGCCAAAAATAACAAAACTGACTAAGCTCTTAGACCTGACCCGCGCACACAGGGACAAATAGCCAAATTACGACCACATAAATGAAAAAAAATTTTCTCAACTCTAACCACTAGTACGCTTAATTTTTTGTATTAGTCTGCAATTAACCCACAAGTTTTTGGTTTTTCCCGCATCACTCCCCGTTTATTAACGGAGTCAATTTACTCCGATCATATCAAACCAAAAAAGTGGCTAAAATATTAAATCACAACTGGGAGCATGCCACCTTATGAAAAATATGATTGTGATCACGATTTTTGTGATGATGATGAGGACAATTAAAACTCTGTTAAATATCTATAAATTATATTTTTTGCTCAATTTTTATACTAATACTAGCAACCCTCCGCTGCTTTGCTCGCAATACTTAAACAACTTATTTTTTTTTATTTTTGTTATTACAGTAAGTAACGCGAATAACTGCTTTAAATATTTTAGAAAAATATTTTTGTTGTAATTCCATTCTCATTGAAATAATAGTAAAATGAAAGATGCAATAACCAAAACTATAAAAAACATGACACGAAGGAAATGTCAAAAGAATAGCTTATTCTAGATTAAACAATATATTTGTGTCGATAAGCAATAATTGCTTAAGTTGACTTAAGACAGAGTTGAGTTATTAATGTAGCTGTGTTCCACATAGAAAGAGCTATAAACAAACACAATCTGGAGCTTCTAACATGACCTTAGCCAAAGTTATGACACAAAAACAAAAAAAAACCTTTCATAGAATTCATATGAAGTCTCCGGAATCCTCTGGATCCGCCATTTAGAAGTTTTGAAAACCTTATGTTGAACTCATAATCAGCCACCACCTCAGAAGCCCCTAGACACTAAGTTTCATTAAAATCCAAGTCTATATAAAAACTAGTAAGATATTATCTTCGACTGGACCGTGGTTAAAATACCCCCAAAACCGTATTTTAGTATATTTTAAGTTTTTAATGTTTAAATTTTGATGACTTCACTTTTTTAGGACGTGGCTTTTATCCAAACATTTCAAATTTGAAAAGCAGGGTACGTAGTTATGAGTAAAATATCCGATTTAAACCAAAATTTTTTTGAAATTTTTTTTAATGAAAGATTTTGCTATATTGTTTACACTTTATTAGTAGGCGAGGTTTTCAATTTTCTTACCAAACTAAACATCTAGTGCATAATTAATATTAAAACTAATTTGCAAAATTTGAAGCCATTTTACTCATTTTTGTGGAATTCAAGAACATTTTTTCCGTTTTCATAAAGTAAATTTGTATGGGAGGTAGGCGTTGTTTACATTCGATTCTTACAAACAGCATGCTCAGAGTGCATATTCTTAGCTTAAACTTTTGCACAAAATTTTAAGTCACTCGATTTATTCTTGTAGAATATACAGAGATTTTGTAGTTTTGGTTTTTTTTTTGATTTGGCTCATTTTTGATGTTGATCTCTATTTTTTAATAAAAATATTATCAGCCCTATTCCAGAATCCATCGTAGCGTATATTTTCTTTCGGACTCGTAATGATGTATTCTGCAATCAGAATCATTACATCGTATTTGAACATTTGTAGAATTGCAATTCCACAATATGAATTGCATCAACTTTTGACAGCTGTTCTTCGGATTTTTGTTTACGAAAACTTTGTCTGGACGGAATTTTTTACGACAAAAAATAACATTTGAATTTTTATAAAATAAGGCCGCCCAAACAAAAATATGTAAGTTTTTTACAATTGTTTAAGCAAAAAAAGCTAATTATTTAGTAAAAGTAGGTCAAATAACACAGATTTACAAATACGGGTCAACTTTTGGATCAGAGAATACGAAAAAAGTGCTAAATGTAGTTTCGCGCGCTGAATTCAAATCCGCAGTCCGTTTTCCTCTATCAAGTCGAGTTAAGAAGTTATAGGCAAAATGAAAAAACATTTAACTTTCTGATAACAGGACTATATCTTTTTAACGCATTAGGCTATTTTAATTGTCTTTAATAAGTTTTATTACAATAACTATAACTGTTTATAAAAATTCAGTCTTTTGTAGTTTTAACGATATCAGTCTTTAAAGTTTAAAAATTTTAAAATTGTTAAATCTTTTTCATGTTTGCAATCCTGTTTTTTTTTTTATTCTTTCCATTTATTTCCAAAAACTTTCTTTGGTCAGATATAATATCTTACAGTTTTAGCAAACTTTCTATTTTTTGCCAATATCTTTAACATATTTGACATATATAAGTTATTTAGAAAAATCTGAATTTTCAGCCGCTTAAAATTTTTTATAAAAACTCTAGTCAAAAGCTAAAAAGTATACTAAAACTTCAGAATTTTTCTACTTTTTTTTTTATTGATTAGCTGATATACCCGGTGTTACTCGAGAGTCATTTATATAAAAATTGTAACATACACTTCTCGATTAAATGTTTTTTTTTAAATTCTGGAATAATGAAAAACATGTTGAATTTTATTTTTAAGCTACCGTTAGAAAGGTAATTGAACGAACTTTACTCCAAAAAAGTTTTGTAAAATGTTTGTTGTTGGTGGTTTCATTTCTTAAGGTGCGGTAATTGAATTCAAAGAAGGTGTACGAAAAACATTTTGAAAATTAAAAATAATTTTTGTTTTTGCTGATTCTTTAAGCTAGCAAAATTACCTTTTTAACAATATAAAAATTATGGTGGGACTCAATGCGTCCTTGAGATATGGACATTTTAAAGTCTAAACAAAGATTTATATTAAAAAAATATACTGAATAAATATACTTTTTAACAATTGTTTTAACAAATTTTAATTAAATATATTAAAAACAGCGGAGATATTGGCATTAAAAGTAAAAACTTTGATTTTCATATAAATTTTTTCTCATTATTAGCTATCAATGTTTCATGAAAAATTCGTCGTACTAAAATTTATATTATCTGCGTTTTTTTCATGGGAGATCAGGATCATAATATCGCATTTGCAAGCAAAGCAAAAACAACAAATAATTCAACAAGTGAGCTGAACATATAAATTGATCCAATTCTATGTTTTTAAGTGTTTAAAGCGCAACTGTAAAAGTAGACAACACTGAGCCGTTATTGACGGCTAGATAACGCTGCGACTGAAAAAACTGGCAGTGCTGCATTATTTGGCATTTTAAAAGTTTGGTGGCAATAGCATTTTCGCAAAATATTACGCAAAACTTATCTTCTAGTTACATAAGAACATCAAATATTCTTATGTAATCAGAAAATAGCGCCACCTGTCTGTAAGCTCAAACGTGCGGGGTTAAATTTGAAGAAACTTTTGGTAGACATCATTCAGCTATTCACCACAAGGTGTATAGTTTGTACCCACAGTACTTACAAATGCGGCGCCATCTATCTGTGAATTTAACGCACAGATTAAAACTAATGAAATAATTGTGTTGACCAGATGCGCATATGTTTTATTATATCGCCATAAAGCTGAAACTGATTACATGAAAATACTAACTTTTACAGCATTCTTATTTACAGTCATCTTTTCGATTAAATGGTGATCGAAATATATATATACAACATTTAAATGTATATATATATATACAAAATTTAAAGTACCATTGATAAAGAACTGAGTGACAACGGTGACACAATAGTGAGAAAAAATAGAGCCATCACAACAAAACAAATTTAACAGGAGAGGGGTTGGGAGGCAAAAACTAAGTAGATTACTATAAGGAAGATTTTATATAAACCAAAATGTTCGTAATTACTCTAGACACACAACTGCTTTATAAGAAATAAATGGGGACGTTCAAATTATATAGAGTATTTTAAAACAAAACTCAGTTTTATTAATAGTCTGGTATGAAAAAAATAGATTTTTAGCCATAACTTTTGATTGGAAAGAGATACTGGGGTAATTTTTACATATACATTATTTTTGAGACTTGACTTTTTTTGTAAAAATATAAAAACAACATTTTGGATAAAATAAATATCGCGAAAAAATCAAAGTTGTTTTGATGACGAAAACAGTTATATCATTTTTGTGCTTAGCTGAAGAATTTTTCAAATAAATGCTTTGTCATATGAAAGGTAGCCAATTTTGTGCAATTTTAAGTTGATTTAATGTTTACAACAAAACAATTTTTGAGTCATTTTTTGAGTAAAAAGTCAATATTTTGGACCTTTTTTGACATAATTATAAAACATAGTTACACTATTATAAAACTTTTGAACAAAAAAATTTGAATGAAATATATTAATGGATAGCAGAGATATTTGCATCGAAAGACCAAACTTTGATTTTCATATAGTTTTTTTCTCATTCTTGGGTAACGATGTTTTATGAAAAAGTCGTTGTACTGAAAATTTATACAATTTTGCATATATGTGAGTGCTTTTATGTCTAAATAACAGAAATTTTTTACAATTAAATGCACAAAAATCTCCGATGCTAAAAAGATGTATAATAACAAAATTATCGTTAGTTGAAAAATTTTGAAGGGGGCGTGGCAAAAACTAAGTATGTAATATTTTATGTTAGAATGCATTAAATATGTATGCCTAGTTTGAGCGAAATCCGTTTAGCCGTTTAGATTTGTATAAAGGCCAAACAAACAGAAAATTAGTTTTATTACTACAGATAATAATAATGATTACGAATCTCTTACTACTTAAAAAAATCAGTGAAAAATTTTCAGCAATTTCCAAGAAAAAACTATTGCTTTATTCGGAAAAGGTACAAAAATAAAGAGCGGTGGAACTGCACCGTTTATAATTTCAGTTTCCATTTCACCTATTAGAGACAAACAATGATCGTAGTTTAGAGCCTACAAGCGGCGACAATTTTTTAAATTTTTTAACTTTGAAGGCTGATATCTTTAAAACTCAAAAAGACAATGAATTTCTGTAAACAGTTATAGTTAGGCCTGCTATTTTTTTAATAAATCTATAAAAGGCAATTAAAATATGCTAATGCGTTAAAAGGATATAGTCCAGATATCTTAAAAAGAAATTTTTTTTAATTTTACCTATAACTCCTAAGCTCGATCTGGTAGAAAAAAATGGACTGCGCCGTTTGAATTCAGTGCTAGAAAATACATAAGGAAACACTTCCGTCTTCTCTGGTCCGAAACCGTGCATATCTGTGTAATCTTAATAAACCTTTGAATATGTTCTTTGTTAGTGAGAATTTATCAATTGCACTTCCTACATTTCGTTATTCATTTCAAAAGGATTAATGGAATCTTGCAATATTATTCAATGAACTTTCATAGCTCCTCTATATGAGAAATTTCCCTCTTCTTGAGCAAAATTTGCAATTGCAATGAAATCCATTTAAAATCAAAGTAAAAATATATAATGCTGATCAAAAGATCAAAAACACTTAAGTTTTTCAAGTTTTCTTGTTATTGATTTGTCTGCTTTTGAAATCAGCTGCTTTCAAATTTTTGAAAGTAAATTTGAAAAGATCAAGGCTACACCCTGTTTCGTTTGGAATTTGGATTAACAAATTTTTCGTAATCGTAGCGTAGGTTTATGTTTGGAAATTCATTAGGACGGATTCTGGAATAGGGCTGCATATGTTGAATTTCGTTACGGCAGCCCTCAAATTACTGTGATCACAGACGGTCGTAACTTCGAACAGACAGACAGACAAGAAGTGATGCTGATAAAAAAAAATGTAATTTTCTATAGCTGCACGCCTTCTCATTGGCAGTATGAGTGGAGGTATAAAAATAATTTTGTCGTCGTAATTTTACTATTCGTCCCTGTGTTCAGCGACATAAACACACTAAAGAATGACACACACACGTAGAGTTTCACAAGCAGCTTACATCAGCTCCGAAAAGAAAAGGTTCATTCAACCAAATTATTTGGTTAAGGTGACCATCAAGCATTTTGCACACGTACGCAAATTGTTTGCATTTTTATGCGACTTTCAATGTTGTCAATGAAATGTGAGATGGTTGTAGTTGTTGTGTGGTTGGTTGCCGCAGTAATAAAGCTGCGTACCTTGCCGTGCCTTGTTCGTACGTGTGTGTGTGTGTGTGTGCATGCTTGTGTGCGTGCGTGCGTTAAGGTGGTGACAACTTAAGTGGAATTTTGTTACCCAAGTGGAACCAGAAATTGTCCATCCATTTGGGGATTACTTATGTTGTTGTTGTGGTTATTGTATTTGGCGACCTCTTTTATGCCAATTTTTTTATTATTTTGTATACATTTTTAGGTGGGGTCTGCAAATTTTGGTATAAAATTTATGCTTACTTTTGGCAATACGTTGACCTAACATTTTCGGTTAGATTTGTTTTTGTATGCAGGTCAGCAAAAACCATTCACAACTAATAAAAGGTGAGCTGATGCAAAAAGGTAAAGAAGCAAGCAACCCAATCCTTTTTCTGTGCACCTTCACTCTTGTTATTGGTCAGTCAGCCGACCGACCAACATACTTTCAAGCATTTGATTTGATGAGGGTTTGACTATTAAAGTGCTTTGACACCCAGGCACACTTCATAAATAGGTTAAATTGATTATTGTTTCTGCTCACATCAGGCAGGTGCAAGTTTTATAATGTGTCTTTTGAAAATAAATCCAAATAGAATTGAATTTTGTTAAACTTAGAATAAAACCACCAGCTAAAATTTTGTTAAATTTAAAATGTTTAAAGAACTTAAGAATAATTAATAAATACCACTGACTTAAAAAAAAATAAAAAAAAATAATTCAAACCTTAAAGTTTATTCTCACTTAACTAACAAGTACGGCATTTTGGCCATAGTTAGGTTGGCCTCATCTACAGCAACAACAAAAAAAATAAAGTCCTACCACCAATGGCGCAATAAGACATTTTGCCGCCCTACACTCACACGCTCAGAAATCTTGGAATTAATTTTAATCCAATCGTTGGAATCATGCATTTTTTAATACTTTTTCTATTAGAATTAAAACTCTTCAAAATATCAGACATTTTTTAATAAAACCTGGAATACTTTTTAATACAGTTTGGATTAGTCTTTAAAAACAGCATTCGGCTTGGTTCGGCTCTTATGCATGTTTATCATTTATTTATACATGTGGCTTCATAGAGCAGTTGGTAGAGCCAAGAACTTATAACCTAAACGTACTGGGTTCGAATCCCACATGTTTCGTTAATTTTTTTTTTTTTTAAAAATATTTTAATACAAGCATGTATTAAAATTAAGTCCCATGAGAGAATAAAAATCAATTGTAATATATGTAGTGTATTAGATTGTAATACAATTCTGGTGTGGTCATATATACAATACAGTTTGTATTAGAATTTAATCCAAAATTTCTGAGCGTGCAGATAATTATTTTGCTTGAATCAAGCAAATGTTTTGCTTAAAAGCAAATCAGCAAAAATTTAGTTTTTATAAACTCAAATAAGAAATTTTTACTAAACTCATGCAAATATTTGCTACACACTCAGAAATGTTGGATTAAATTCTAATAAAATCTGTATTGTATATATGACCACACCAGAATTGCATTAGAATCTAATATATGTTAAATATTAAAATTGAATTCTAATCCCATAATACTAAATTCTAATACAGAATTGGAATAGAAACTAAGTTTAGAACAATACTATTCTTGTTTATATTTTAATACATTTGTAATCAAGTGTAATACTTCAGTTATTAAAAAGCAATACGAATAACAAAATTTTTATTAAATATTAATACAAATTGTATTAAATAGTAATACAAATTGTATCATATTGTATTTTTTTTTTTTTTTTGGATTCGCCCGGAGGTATGAAATCTTCCAAAGATACGTATACCCGTCCTATACGCATGCACGATTTACATTCTAAAATCTGCCCGAATCAGCCGGGACAAACAGAATGCACCTTCGTACTAAAACATACCCCCTATTGGCAATTAGTATTTTCCACTAAGCACATTAATTGGCTTTTCAGCGGAATTTAAAAATTGAATATATATAAAACGCGTATCTAAGTATACTTGATTCTATATAAATAAGCAACATCGAATTTAATAATAGTAATTATCAATTTAAGGAACCCGAAAAACAATCAAAAACACTAAACTCATTTTAACTGGTTTGCGGCCATTGTCCAACCCAAGGACCTACGTGGAAATGAGATAAATCTCATATCCGCCAAATCAAAATCCCAATATGCATTTGGTCCAACGCAGGGATAAACTTGTGTGGAAAAGAGATATACTCTGGCACACCAATCCAGGTGATAGTGTGCGTTCGGTCTAATTTCAAGTCAGGAAACCACGTGAGCACGTAAATCCCAATTCGATTTAAAATTAAAATATTGAATAATTCAAAAGTAAGTTTTAAAAACGATTCATATTTGATGGTGCTTACTTTATAAAACATAATATCGAGACAAAAAGGAGAAACAGTACAATCTTAATATTACAATATTACATTGTTATAAAACTGCGTTAGGTATAATAGGATGAAGTTAAATTGATTTAATTATTTAAATGTAATATAATTTTCCGTTTTAATACGTCTACCGAATCAGAAAAATTAATCATGTTGAAGTTATCATTGAAATCACTGCACATACATCGTAAAGGTTCATGAAGAGCGTAATTAGAACTGCACTGACTCAACTTGAAAAACAGAAAATGTCTAGTTCCTCTCCTTGGGATGTTAAAATTTAGATCTGAGATGAGATATTCCGAATTAATCTCGCCACGAAGTAATTTATATAGAAAAATGACATTAAGCATCATTCTTCTGCTTCTTAGGGAAGGTAGTAAAATAATTTTAAGGCGTATTTCATACGATGGAAGCATAATATTGGGGTTCCAACGACTATGACGTAAAGCAAAAAGTAAAAACTGTTTTTGAACGGATTCTATGGCGTCGATATAGACATTATATTGTGGGTTCCATACAACTGATGCATATTCAAGAATTGGCCTTACGAGAGAGGTATATAATAATTTAGTAGTAAAGGGATCACTGAATTCTTTAGCCCATTTTTTAATGAAACCAAGGACTCCTCTTGTCTTATTTATCACCATATTAAGATTGAAGCTAAAGTGGAGATAAGTGGAGATTGAAGCGAAGTTTTGAATCCATAATAACACCAAGATCGAGATAACTGGAAACTATTTATAAGTTTGTGTTATTTATAGTGTAATTTATGTTATTAGCAGATCTTCGCGAGAATGTCGTCTGCTTACATTTTTTTAAGTTGAGATTTAATATATTTAAGCTACACCAGTTCACAAGTCTATTTAGATCAGATTGTAAAAGATGTCGTTCTTCGGGTGATTTGTAGCAAAGAAAAAGTTTCACGTCGTCAGCGTACATTAAGACGTTACAGTGTTTTATTACCGAAGGAAGATCATTAATGAAAAGTTAAAACAGAACCGGTCCAAGATGACTACCCTGAGGAACGCCAGAAGTGACCGAAATACTTTTTGAAAGAGAATTCTTATATAAAACCTTTTGAGTACGTCTAGATAAATACGAATTTATCCAATTTAATAATGTGACAGGAAACCCAATAAGGTGGAGTTTTTTCAAAAGAAGATTATGATTAACACTGTCGAAAGCCTTGCTAAAGTCCGTATAAATAACATCAGTCTGCAGTCCCAAAGTAAAACCATTTATAACACGCGTAGTAAACTCTAAGAGGTTTGTTATAGTGGACTTACCCTTCAGAAAACCATGTTGAAAGACAGAAATGGTGAAAGACACGGAGTGGGTTAATTGATCAGTTATGATTTTCTCAAATAACTTAGGGATTTCACTTAATTTTGCAATTCCTCGATAGTTAGAAACATCTATCTTGGAGCCAGATTTATGAAGGGGTATAATATAAGAATCCTTCCATATAATAGGAAAATAACCACTATGCAAGGAAATATTAAAAATGTTTGCTAGAGGAGTACACAGGTTTGTAGCACACTGCTTTAAAATACAGCTTGGAATTTTATCATGGCCGGTCGTAAAAGAAGAATTAAATAGTAATACAGATTGTATTAAACATTAATACAAGATGTATAACATTTAATACATATTGTCCTGAAAAGGTGAAAGGAAAAATCAACATTTATGGAATAAAGCTATAAATATTTTATATGTTTACTTACTTTTAAAATTCCAAGTGAAATAAAAAGAAAATATTTGGTCAACCAATAACAAAATATTTATTCGTTTTAAGTTTCTTTTATAACATACGGTTTTTCGTTAACAAAAACTATTTCTTTAGGTTTTATTTTGACAATGTCAGATTTCAGAATCAGAATGACAATTTGACAGATGCTTGATAGATATTTGTATTATATTTTAAGTCAATTTGTATTATAACTTGTATATAATACAATTTTTATTATACTTTAATACAGATAACATTAAATCAATTTTTAAATATACTTGAAAGTATAAGTTTTAATCAAAAATATATTAAAAAAGGCATGATTCCAACGCTTGGCTTAAAATTAATTCCAAGATTTATGGAATTAAATAAATTATTATAAGCTCAAATAGAAAATGTTTACTCAATTCAAGCAAATTTCTTCTAAACATATGAGCTAACGTTTATTCTTAATGAAAAAAAATTAGGCGACGATTGGTCAACAACTGCGATGGTCGACAACTTACACTCAACTTACACTCACGCGGGCGAGGTTCAAATCTCCAGATGGTGGTAATTTTTCAATTTGATTTAATGATAATAATTATTTCTCTTCAAAAATATGCTAGATTTCAGAAAAACTTCTAACCACAATCTGCTGTTCGAATTTATAATAACTTAGAAAATATTTGCTTGAATTAAGTAGAAATTTGCTTTTGCAGTTTATAATAACTTAGCAAAATTTTGCTGGAATTTAATTAAAAAATTTGCTTAGTTATTATAAACTTGAATAGCAAATTTTGTTTAGTTTTTGCTGAAATCTAGCATAATTTTGAAGTGGCTGAGAATCAAGTGCAAGTTTTGCTTAACCGCAATACAAATTTAGCGAACAGTTTTCTCCGTGTTGGTCCGACACTAGCGCCACCTCCAACATATTAAATTTTATTTTTACAATAGAACAAAATTAGGCATAAGTGCAGTTTGCAGCCCATGCGTAAATAATTTTTTTCTTTATTTTTATTAAACGTATATGGGTCTCCTAAGTCCAAAAATGCCAAAATGTCGGTCTCGAATGGTTTAGAAGATAAAATTCGCCAAAGTTTTATAATTCAGTGGAAAGTTTGTGTGGAAGCTTATCTAACCTGCAACATTAATATTAAATTTCACACTAAAACCACTGTTTAAAATTACCGCGATAAATACAAGAACTTTAACCCTCTTAGATCACAGTTCTTTATTTTAGTACATTTTAAGAGAATTTAAAAGACAAGAAAAATTGTTATTAAACCAGCGCTTTTTTTAACCATCGCTTATGTTGCTATAGAATTTACTATGTAAATATTTGAAAAATTGTTATTAAACATCGCGGCGATTTTTAATAACAATTTTTCGACTGCGGCGCTTTTTTTAACTATCGTTTATGTTACTATAGAATTTATTATGTAAATATTTAAAAAATTGTTATTAAAAATGTAGGCGATTTTTAATAACAATTTTTCGCCTGCGGCGCTTTCTTTATCCACCATTTATTAAACAGTTCCTAAATATTTCAAAAATTCTTATTAAAATAATAATATTTTATGGCTTTTATAACTTACTCTGTACATGTCTTAAAAATTTCTCATAACTTAATTGTTCATGTAACTATTTAACTTACTTCGTAAATCTCTTAAAACACTTGAGATGCGACTTTTTTTGCATATTTGTATTAAGGAGCTCTAAATACACAATTTTACCTGTCTAATGCATTCACTTTTGCCTGAAAAGTAAAGATTTTTGTATATGGAGAAAGCCATTTTTTTCAAACTTTCACGATTTTTATCTCCTAAACCACTTGAGACCGACCTTTTTTTTTGCAGATTTGGATTAAGAGGCTCTAAATACACATTTTGAAAAAAAAGGGGCGTGGGCTGTAAAGTGCAATTATTCCCAAAATTATAATATTTTACATACAATTACTTAGTAATTTAAACAAAATAATAAAAATAAAAAGTTTCATTATGTGCTCGTGCGAAATCAATTACGCCCTCATAAGTGCTAATTTATCGCGTTTTCGTTTCATGAAAAAATGTTGCATTTTCCCTGCCATCTTTGAGAATTCTGAATTTTTCTACTTTTTAGGTCAACATTTTCGAGAAAAGAGCACAACTCAATTAAGGAGGTCGGTATTTTTTTATCTTAAGAGGGAAAAATTTCCAATAAGGCCTTTGCATTTAATCGCTCCCAATTCAAAATTGCCCGTAAATAGTTTTTAATTCGTTTGGAGTGAGCGTTTTCCTGAACAGTTTTTTCCCCTCTTCCTCTCCATCATCATAAAACTTGGGCATTTTTTAATGAGAATAAACATGGGCGTCCACAGGAGTACAGGGGGGGGGGGCTCGCTTCCCCCTAGGCGGTAAAAATTTTGTATATATCTTCACATTATATCAAAAAAACCGTAATTTTAAATTTAAAAATTTTAAGAGAGAAGCAAAAATCTTTCTAAATTGTAAGCTGCGCTTAAACTATTGGCTTTGAGAACATTGTGAATAAAAACGTCGTTTAAGTTGTAGAAGTGTAAAAGTTTGCGAAAAATGTATTTTGATAAGGTGTATCATAACACCGTGTTACACACATTCTGTCCTATGAACCAAATTTACTTTTTCGGAAAGGGGATAAAAAATAAAAATACACGTGTATCGGCGATTTTCATGTACACGTCAGAATTTTTTTTTTCAGGTTTGAAGTATATATTTTTTTTTAATGGTTATCGTTTTTTTTAAGGTTTCAGTTCGTTAAAAAAACAAACTTTTTTATTACTTTTGTTTTATAAAAATAAAGAATTGTAACATTAAAAATTTTAATGTTTTTAAAGAAATTTAGGCCTTTTATTTTTGCGGTCGGTAGGCATTTGCTTCAGAATCGCGACAAATAGACCAACAGTATTCGCCAAGCATATGCGTAATGTCTTTTCCTTTAAAGCGCTTTTCAATAGCCGCAATGTCCTGATGGAACCTTTCGCCATGCTCACCGCTACAAGCTCCTAAATCATCAGGGAAAAAAATCTAAATGATTGTGAAGAAAATGGATCGTTAGCGACATTAAAATGCCCATTTCGCCATATGCCATATTTTTATAATTGGCAGCTCGTTTTTTGCCAAGAAACTGATCAATAACGGCAACTGTACCTTTCCATGCACGTTGTTCCATAGCATTTAATTTTGAAGAAAATTCCGAACTTGCAATTATTTGTTTTATCTGCGGACCATTGAAAACACCTTAAATCAAAAAAATCATTAAAAAACATAAAGTTACTAAATGACTTCTTAAAAAAAATACCTGCATGAATCTTTGCGCCGCTCAATTTCGGGAAAATGTTGCGCTAAGTTGCAATGGCCTCGCCATCACGATCCAGTTTTTTAACAAAATTTGATACGAGACCGAGGTTAATGTGTTATGGAGGCAAAATGATTTGAGACGGCTGCACCAATGGTAGATTCTCTATACTTTCTACGCCTACTTTGTAGCATGTTCGCGGCTTCCACTTAAATTCAGTGTAATGCTCATCTCTTTTTCGACCGTCCCATGTACATAAAAAGCACTGGTGGGTTGAAAATCCACGCTTAACACACATGAGTAAACCGACCACTTTCAGATCGCAGCATATTTTCCAAGTATGCTCTTTGTACTTTATCAACTGTAATATTAATTCCATGCCTTCGTATGTTTCCTTGAGGTTTGTGGCATATGCGATCGGGACAGATGGATGTGTGTTGCCGATATGAAACAGCGCGACTTTAAGGCTGTTGACCGATGCATCGATGAAAAGTCGCCACTCCTCTGAAATATGTGGGTAACCGATTTTTGCAAACAGCGAATCAATGTCACAACAATAAGCCAAGTTTTTTTCCCCATCTTCGTGCAATCTAAAAATTGGTCATATGGAATAGTGCTACCTCGATCACGAGCGGCTGTTATTTTAAAATCTGCCGCCACTATATTCGACTGCTTAAAGCGTGATGCAAAGAGTGCTGCTGTTCTCCTCGACAAATTAATGTCTCGTACGAGGTCATTGAAGTCGGCTTGCGTTATAAAATGCGGCATTGCAGTCCCAATTTCACTAGGTGTTGCCACAAATTCCGATACTTGTGGACTCTCGCATCTCGCATTCGATGGAAGAAAAGTTGATAGCAGTTTTGGTACAACTGTTGATTCTGCATCGCTTATTTCGGGAACATTATCAAAAATCTCCACTGAAGCCGCTACACGGCCTTCTGGTGAGTATAGAACTGCTGGAATTACCGATTCTACATTAGCGTAGCGAATTTTGTTGCGGTGAATGTATTGGTACCCTTTTGTTTGAGCAAAAGTTACACAAAAGTACCACAATTCATTGCAGTGCTCCGTGCGTGGTAGCCAAATTGTTGGTACAGCGTACTTTATTGTTGACCTTCCATCAGTAAACTTGCACAAATTTCTGTAGCAATAGTCGCACACGACTTCCGGAGTATACCACAAGTAAGGAACATAAGCAGTCTTAAATATTTTCTGAAACGAATTCACCACTGTTTTAGTAATATTTTTGAAATTTTTACTTGGTGCGAATAAACCACAAACGTAACAAAAGTTATTTCGCGTCGGACACTGCATTTTTTTCAGATGAAATATATAGAAATACGTTTTCGCACAACAGAACTTAAAACAATATTGCAATTCCTTATTTCATCTGTCAGAAGGGGCCCTCAAACGATACTACATGTCCATCCGATTTGTCAAGTCATCACACATGTATCGTTCGTGTGCAAGAAATCAAGGCGGATGGACATGTCCGATGGAAGTTGGATGGACATGTAGTATCGTTTGAGGGCCCCTAGACCAGTTGTAAGTGTTATAAAAGTCAAAAACTGTTTAGTGTTAGAAGGTTACTATTGATTAACTACAACTATATCGAGTAGGATGGGTCAAAAAACATTTTTTTCCTAACGCTTTAGTAGTTTAAAAATTAGGAGTCCCTTCAAGTTATGCTAAGAAAAGTGAAAAAAATATTTTTTTTTTAAAAATAATAAAAATTGGGGAAAATCTGAGAATTGATAAAAATTGTTTTTAAAAAAGTTGACGTGCTACAGACATTTCCACGAGTCTGCCTGCAAAAAATCAGCTCGATTAGATCACTGAAAAAGGGTTAAAAATCGGTCCAAAGGCTTCCACACAGGCCACTACGAGCTTTATACTTCAAACTTAAAAAAAAAAATTCTGACGCGTACATGAAAATCGACGATACACGTGTATTTTTATTTTTCCCCCTCTTTCCAAATATGTGCATTTGGTTCATAGGACAGAAAAAAATTTATTTTTCGTAACACCGTGTAATCAGTCAAAAAGTCGATTTTGAATTTTTTGTAACCTACGGCTTGTTTTATTTCATATGAATATGTGTTTATTATGTATTTAATATATTTTGAAGAGAATACAAAAATACATATTTAGTTAATTTATAAATAAAGCTGAGCTAAACCATTCATTTTTAAATAGTATGTTGTACTTGTTGCTGTAGGGCCGTGTTCATATTACGCGTTTTTGTCGCGAATGTGACACCGCTCTCACGTTTTTTTTTTCGCAGAAGCGGCTGAAAAATATTGAATTTTGTATGTATGTTAATACATTTATTTATTTAATGTTAAGTATTTTTCAGCCGCGTTTGCGAAAAAAACTTGGTTGTGGTGTCTCAATCGCGACAAAAACGTGTGATATGAACACGGCCTAACAAGTTAAGATACCATTTCATTTAACCTTGTTTCGCAAAGACTTTTCAATACGT
Source organism: Dichetophora obliterata (assembly GCA_963920525.1). Taxonomy (NCBI): domain Eukaryota; kingdom Metazoa; phylum Arthropoda; class Insecta; order Diptera; family Sciomyzidae; genus Dichetophora; species Dichetophora obliterata. Next base: position 186,684,360 of record OY986435.1, on the reverse strand, counting down.
ATTCTTAAATTAAAAAATTTTTCTACGAATTGTATTCGTAATTTTCAGCAAAACTAAATCGACAAAACTACAAAGTTGACATCCCTACTCCGCCCTAATGTTTATCTAAAAAATAGCCTAGTTTCAATATATACTTTCATACAATTATATAAATTATATCTATAGGAAATTGTTTTCAAAAGTAATATTTTACAAAATATTTAAAATCATCGTCTATAGAAAAGTGATTTTCTCGAAACAAAGTTTTTTGACTTTTTTAACAGGGTGTTTAAAAAAATCTATCAAGCCGATTGGGCTGAATTTTCAATTCATAATTCTACAGTCAATGGGTTTAGCAGGTAGTAGAATTGTTAATTTGTAATCTTTTTTCGTGTTTTTTACCCTGATGAAAAAACCTGATATATGTCTGCTTAGAAGTTCGCCATTTTTTCATTTTTTAATAATTATATTTAAATCTACTACCTGCCAGAATGACAACTCTCAGAACAATAATATATTTAAATTTTGTTTTCTTCAAATGACTTCAAGTGCCGTAATCACCCGTGCCAGCAATATAAATTTCTTTTAGGTGTCCACTTTGGACGTAAAATAATTTTAAAAAATATTATAAAATATTAAAAAACATGAAACAAATTTAAATGATTGTATTTTATTTTATTATAAATAAAAATTGCTGAAATAAACCTTGAAAATAAGGCCGTAGAACCCAACTACAGCGCAAATACTTTGAAATCAATTAGGTTTTATTTGTATGTATTTTCTTTTATGTTCCAAATAAATCAGAGGAAACCTTTTTAAAATGCATTACTTCGTTCCGTTAATAAAAATGTTTTTCAAGTCCTGACTTAGCAATAATTATTTCATTAGCCGAATCAGAATTTCGTTTATCTATTCGGCTAATGAAGTATCTAAAAGTTATGCTTGTGGATTCAAAGTAGCAACCAAAATATTACTTAAAATTTATAAAATACTGCTAAACCAATTCTATTTTATTGCTACATTTTTTTTTATTATCCAATAATTATTTCATTAGCCGAATCTGAATTCTGTCTTTCTATTCAGCTAATGAAATATCTAAAAATTCTTCTCTGCAGCAGCAACCAAGTACCAGCTACAACAAAAATGTCCAGCTGGAAACAAAATAAATTCGGCAACCAAGCACATGCAAATAAGAAGCTGTAATATTTTATTATCATTCATAAAATTTGCAATATTTCTTCAGATATTCATAAAAGAAGAAACAGGCAAGCACATTAAAAAATACCGATCTTTTTGCTCCCTTGTGCACGCAGCCAAAATGATCAAAATACGGAAAACAAAATGTAAACAAACTCGCACTTTTGAAGGGGTATAAAATAAATGTCCCATCAAAATAGCCTGTTCTCTCGATGGATGGCAAATATTAGCGAGCAAAAAATGACGAGCGACGAGTGAAAACTCTTATGCTTGGTTTTCACTATGTCATTTTTATGATGACATAAAATTGTATCACCTTAAATATCACCTTAGTAAAACTCTATAGCATTTTCTGCATAGCTCCATTTAGTAATTTATTTGTTTTAATTTTCCAAGATTGCCAAATGTAGAAAAAATGTCAACATGTTGGCATTTTCAATTTGATTGACAACAACTGACCACTGAAAATGACATAGTGAAAACCAAGCATTATAGATATATACTCGTTGTTGCCTTTGAGCGAAGTGTTTGCTGGTTAGTTTTCCTTAAACATTTGTCGCTCAACATTTGACCGTCAAAAAATTTACAGCACTCGTCAAACTAGATAATTAGATAATTGATTTATATTGAGTTTCTTTACAATTTAAACGTAGTATGCTGTAGGAACGAAAATTTTTAGGCATTTAATTCTACACGCGAAATTTTAGTGTAGACTCCACACTTACACATACTTACTATAACCTGTTTCTTGAATTTGTTAGTTGAACATAATTGTTGAATGTCAAATTTCCACGCCTATTAAATGTACGGACATATAAAAGGCAGCGAAATTTTTTACATTTTAACTCTCTAATCGTGGTTGTGAGTTTGGCTGCATTGAACAAATTTTTTATTCAACAGCGTACTAACCAACGAAAAAAAATTTCGCTACCTTTTCGCTGTCGACGAAGAGCAAGAAAACGCAATGCATTTCTTATGGAAGATTTCTTTTCGCTTCTACAGCATACATACACTGAGCTAAAAAACAACGTCAAATCAAAGGTAACCACTTCAATTCAAATATTTTTCGGAATGATTTGGCACCAAACACGAAAATATTCAATTCAAAGTGGAAACACATATATTCAGTTCTATGTTGTTTCCACTTGAAACTAAAGTGGTTTAGTTAAAGTGATTCTTCTTTAACTTAACGTAGATTCAGATTTAATTCAAAGAAAGGAAGCATATTCAATTGGAATACTAACGTATTTATTTTAAATGCGTTATAACTTTGAAGTAAGGTATTTTCTACTTTAATTGCACGTCCTTGCATTAGTGAATCAAAGTGATTTTCGCTTTAAATGAAATACTTAACATTTTTGATATTGAATGGTTACAGGATCCGTGAATTGAATGGTTACAGGATCCGTGAAACAAAATCAAATAAATAAAGCAAAATTAGTTTTTATACAGGGTCCGCCAAATAACTTTTTTTTTTGAAAATTCTATAAAAACAAAACTACTAGATATTTTCTCAATTTTCTTTTTTTATTTGAAAGTACAATTTTTCCGGTTATTAATGAAAAATAATTTTATTCAAATGGCTGCCACGGCTAGCCATGCAGTAGCCTACACGATCGGTCCAATTTTTAAGCACATTATCGATTGTGTGCAGCTGTATTTCACCAGTGGCTTCACGAAAATTGTCCTTTAAAGCGTAAATTGTCTCTGGCTTGTCGGCGTAACACATATCTTTGAGGACACCCCACAAATAATAGTCCAACGGTGTCAAATCGCAGCTCCGAGGTGGCCAAACGACATCAGCTCTGCGGCTGATAATGCGATCTTCAAAAACAGGGCGCAAAACATCGAGTGTAGCTTCGGCTGTGTGGCAAGTAGCGCCGTCCTGTTGAAACCAAATGTTGCCAATATCCTCCTCTTCAATTTTTGTGAACAAAAATTCGTTCAACATGGCCCGATAACGATCGCCATTGACTGTAACGGCCACTCCTTGCTCATTTTCGAAGAAAAATGGCCCAATTATGCCTCTGGACCAAAATTTGCACCAAACAGTGACTCGTTTTGGGTGCAGCGGCTTTTCAATGTATGCGTGCGGGTCTTCTGTGCCCCAAATGCGACAATTTTGCTTGTTTACATACCCGCCAAGATCAAAATGAGCTTCATCTGAAAAGATGATTTTTTTGGCAAAATCGGCATCTTCTGTAAGTCGATCGCGGGCCCACTTCTCAAAGTTGTTCAAGCGTATACACAACCATATTCGTTTAGCGGAAGGATAAAATAAATTATCTGTCAAATCAGACATGAGCTAAGTGTTACCATTCACGAAATAAGCACTAGTTGAAAAAAAAACTTTATATGGCGGACCCTGTATAAATGTTCTTTTATTAAAATATTAGAATAAATGTGGTACATTTTTTAAAAATTGTATAATAATTCAATATATTACATTTATATCAGAGAATTATGATTTTAAAAATGTAGTTATAAAAATTTATTTCTCACATAAGTTTTACCATAATTCATTTGGTTTTTACCTTTCCAACTCAAAATCTTTAAGCAGACCAGCAAATTTCTCATCGTCTTCTTCCAAATTTGTAACTACATCCACGCTGTTGACAAGTATTGTGTCCAAGTTAAGAACTTGGCCAAATTCATAAATATATTGAATATTTTCCATTTTTATTAATCTTCACTTATTTTCACTTACTATTACTATTTGCACGCACAAACTTGAGAGACATTCAGTGACCACCTTTGTCAATTTTATTAAGTAGATTAAAATTATTTCAATGAAGTCAAACAGCGTGCATAAAATAATTGTTGCCCTTAAAAAAACATAACTGTTTGCTTAACTGTTATTAAAACGATTGCAACGAAATTATGCTGAACACATACATACAATAGAATGCATCCAACTTCAAATTGAAGTGTCTTCCACTTAAAATATATATGTTCTACTTCATTTTCACTACTGACAACTTCAATATAAACCATGTTAATTTTCAACTTAATTTCGAAGTGGATGCACTTTAAAGAATATAATAACTATAGTGGATCACCATTATTTTGAAGTTTTTCCACTTTTTATTGGAGATCAAATGTTTTCATATTTGATTTAAAGGATTTCAATGTGAATTTAAAGATGATTTCTTAAAAATGCAGCAACCTAAAATTAACATGACATTATTTAATTTTACGTTGCGATTTTCCCCTGAGTGTAGCTTTAGCTACGAAAATATTTTGCCGCCCTGTTAATTCTTCTACAACTAAATTAATTCCAAATTATTTTCCTCAAAATTGTTCAGCCCTAAATTTTTATAACCTAAAACAAATGACTTTTTAAGTCAAAGATCAGTTTTTCAACTTCGATTAAAAGTTTTAGATGAACAAGTTCCGAAAAAACGTGTCCACCGCATATTTTAGGTGTTTCACTAAACTACTGATTCTTGCTATAATAATTAATATTTGTTTACCAAAAATTCAAACAATATTCTGCAAAAGTTATATAATTTGTTCACTTAAAAAACTTTAAATAGGCCCTTAAGTCAATTGCTGGTTTCTGTATGGCGAACAAGAGATCACTTATTCTTAGCGATATTAGATATACTGGTAGTGGACGCATTTTCGTACATGAGAGCTTACCTCAATCGAATCGTGAATTGATGTACTACGCTGCCCAACTAAAACGCCAAAAATGGTTGTCTTCTTGATATCTTATGTGTTTTTGACACAAATAGTTTACTGAAATTTGATAAATTTTCCTTAGAAGGCATTTCTGATAACACAAGTATACACGGTTTTGGAGCTGAGCAACTACAAGTTATTCCTAAAGCTATTTGAGGCGCAGAATTTGAATCTGGGTTCCGTTTTTCCAGATTGGTTCTAGTTTTCGAGATATTGCATAATTACCGTTATTTGCGTTTTTAAAAAGATGATGTCACTTAAATGCAAATATCTTCAAAAATATTCGTCGGTTGATGTGATTATTATTTTTTATTGAAAGATAATAAAATTGCTAAAATAACCATGGGTCGTTTGTGAAGATTAGTCAAGAAATGACAGTGTTACAGTGGACACAATTTCAAAATTCATGAAAAATTTGATGATATTTTGAAATTTTGCTCTTTTCAACTAATTTGTTTTACACAAAACAATTGAAAATTTTGCTGTTTTATTACATAGGACATTAGTTTATTTCAATACGAACATTTTGCGCCGAACAAGACCCAGATTATTGCAAAAATGACAAAGCTACAGAAGATTTAGTGAATTAACCCACTTTTAGCTTCCAAATGATTGGCGGTTATATATCGACAGCAGCAGGTTAAGCTTGAAAGCTGTTTTGTTGCACAAAGGTTATGAAAAGCAGTTAACGTTAAAGAATCGTATGAGTCCATGTCTAAATAACTGTTGCATGCGGATACACACCATTTCGTGTAAGATAACAAAACGAGAGATTAAATTTTTTTTTTTTATTCAATAAAAAGTGATTATTTAGAAATGAAGAGTCTTCGAACTGATTCGTTTGTATTGCTTGGGATCTGTTTCACGCAGTATAGTCCAACAGTAGTCGCTCATCATGCCCTCGTCCCAAAATCCTTGATAGCGTCTTTCTATTTTCGCCAAATCTTGGTGTAGTCGCTCTCCTTGCTCGTCGCTCGTATCACCTAAGTTTTCAGGGAAAAAGTCGAGATGGGAATGGAGGAAATGCATTTTGAGAGACATTCGAGCTCCAATCTTGCGATAATTTTGCAACAAACTGTCGATTATTTCCTTGAAATCCGGGGACTTGCGGTTACCAAGAAAGTTGTGAACAACATCTTGAAATGATGCCCATGCTGCTGCTTCATTAGGCGGTAAAACTGCTATAAAATTGCCGTCGGCCATTAATTTTCGAATATCAGGTCCAACAAATATTCCCTCTTTGATTTTAGCGTATGACAATTTGGGAAACACCTTGGTTAAGTAATTAAAAGCCGGTCCTTCAGGATTGAGTGCTTTGACAAGGTTTTTGATAAGGCCAAGTTTTATGTGGAGAGGTGGCAGGAAAATGTTCTGTGGATTCACAAGTGATGTAAAAGAGACGTTTTGTTTTCCTGGTTCATAACTAGTTCGACGTGGCCAATCATATTTCACATAATGTTGATCAGTTGCACGGCTATCCCACAGACACAAAAAGCAACAAAATTTCGTAAAACCAGATTGCATCCCCATTAAGAGGCCAACGACCTGTTGGAATAGTATGCAAATAATTTATTCTTTAACATTAAATATGCATTTATTTTCAAACCTTTAAATCGCCACAAATTTTCCATTGATGCTCATTGTATTTGATCTTGGTCAAAAGTTTACACATTATATCGTAGGATTCCTTCGTTTGTACTGCATGAGCAATCACAATAGATGATTTCAAATTTCCATTGTGTATCAGACCAGCCTTCAGGCTGTATTTTGAACCATCTATAAACAAACGCCATTCATTTACATCGTATGGTGTATTCATCGCTTGAAATAAACCGTTGATGTCATCGCAGAAACATATGTTATCTTCTTTTTTGAAATACGGTAAAAGCGCCTGATTTCTGGTTCTGTAAACAGTGACTTTTGTTTCAGTGTGAAGACAGTTCCACTCCTGCAACCGTGATGCGAGCAATTCTGCTTTTTGTTTCGATAAATCCAAATCACGAATCAAGTCATTCAGCAAACTTTGCGATATTTTATGTGTTTCTTCCATGTTAAAATCTTCGGTCGGTGAAGAACAGTTCGTCGGTGACGAACTGAAACTTCCCCTGGAATTTGCACTCACACCTGGGCAAATTGGCAAAGGGTCATTATTCGTACGCAGAACTGGCTTGGACACTGATGACACGTCAGCATATTTATACTTTGATAGTTTTTTTGCATTAAGACCGACCACATTCATCAAGCAAAAATAACAATCATCTACATGATTTTTTGGCTCTCTCCATAACATTGGCATTGAAAATGAAAAGTACACTTCTTGACCAAGTGACCACTTGTACAGTTTTGTGCTACACGCTTTACAAAATAATTTCGGTACCCACGGCTTATGAGTGTTTTTCACAGAGAAACTAAAATAATACGAATATGCATCTCTCAGCGCTTTTGATATATTTTTTCCACTTTTCCCGATAATATAATATCCGCAAACATAACAAAAACACTTAGAATCAACTTTGCACTTCTTTCTTTCCATTTTCACAGGTTTTGAAACAAAAAATAACTTAAAGATTACAATTGAAATGACGTTTTTAGCAATGCCAACAGCTGATTGTCGTTATTACAGTGCAGTGCAGCCAACATGCAAGAACTCGAAAACTAGAACCAATCTTGAAAAACAAAAACCGGATTCGAATTCAGCGCCTCAAATAACGTTAAGATTTGTTCTCATCGAATCAGCTCCAAAAGTTGACCGGAATTTGTAAACTTGTGTAATCATTACATATCTCATATGACAAAATTTTCTACAAAAAATAAAGAACATATGCTTCGTTGGACACATAAGTGAAGCAAAGCTTTTTCGCATTATAATAGATTTGATAATTTAATGGTTTTTTAATAAAACAATTTTTAAATTCAAAATTTTTATACATCAAAAAGTACACTGAAACAATACACGCTAATATTCAAAGCAGTACTTTTTATTACATTACATTATTATTTTATTTGATAACATGTTACATAAGTTTTAATAATTTTTGTAAATGTTTTGAATTATTATTATAGATATTTATTAATGGAATTGTTGGTTTTAATATCTAAAATAGCAAACGTATATTACATATCATCGATATTTCTAGGAAATACAGCATCAATAGTTGTCCTAATTTGTATTGTACAAATATTTGGATCGCTTATCATTCGTAAATTATATTTACCAAAAAGACATTGTTTAAGTGCCTGTGAACATTCAAACAATTGGTACCTTGTGATAAGTTTCGCCCAGTTCAATGGAGCCTGCTCGTGTAAAGCATAAAATAATCCGTAAGTATATGGGGCATTCCATACAAAATTTGCCACCAAAATTTATTTTTCAATAAAAGTTATTTTTTATTTTTATTTAAAAAAAAGGACTTCACGAGAAAATAATTTTTTTATATTACGTTTTTAAAAAAGGACCTTTTTTAAATTGCTTATACTGCAATAATTAAAGAAGGTAGAAAAATTTGTTCCAAAGAAGAAATGTGCACTCTGTTTTTAGCTGTCGATTGATGTTCACTAAAACTTAATCACATTACTTTTAGATTGCGAAAAATAGAGATTTCCTAATTGATTTTTTTTTTAATTTGGGCCTGATTTTTTTTTTTTTTTTTTGTAAAAAAAAGCCTTTTTCTTAATACTGGTAAAATTTCAGAGTGGGCACTTGAATACTTACGGAGGAATGAATTTTTCAATCACAACTTACACGTGCGAAGTGAACCTCAGTGCGACTTGCTTGACTTAAGAGTACTCCACTATCGTATATTCAGATAATACTTAGGTTACACTTGAAGGGTTTATTGCAAGATCATGACAGGCCACTTAATAATAAGTCGACACAATCAAGTTATACTCTTTTAGAAATGAAATTTTCTATGAAAAATTAAATTGAACAATTTAACTACAAGTAGTTGGTCCTTAATAATTCGGAAAGGACTTAATAATTCCCGTTATCTTATCAGTCGGTGTTATTATTGACTTGCGTTAGAGACCCAAATTCAACAATAAGTATTTCTATTCAAATTGTTTACAACGTTGTTGCTATAAGCCCTTGATTTGTAAGTGCTTAAAATTAAGAAAATTTCATATGATTCTGAAACTTCACAAGGTTATAAATTTAAAATTTCGTTGAAACTTGAATTCAATGCGAAAGGTTTATTGAAAAACGTTGAAACTATTTATTTAACATTACATTTTATTTTTATTAAATTTGGATGTACATATTTACAAAATCTTATTTACAAATAGTAAATATTTCAAAAGTGTCGCAGGAAGAAAATGCTTTCATTTTCAATTTGAAGTCTTCGATCGGCTCAACATAATGAAATGATTGTGTTCCTGGAATGGTTTTGCATTTTTCAAAACGATTTTGGAGAAATTTTTCTGCTTTTACATAGTCTTCTGAGCATTTGTAAAGAACTGAAGTATTTGGCAAGGAAGAAGCTTTCGTAGACCACTCGTACAATTCAGTTGCGGAGGAAATTTTTCTGCTTTTGCATAGTCTTCTGAACATTTGTAAAGAACTGAAATATTTGGCAAAGAAGAAGCTTTCTTAGCCCACTCGTACAATTCAGTTGCGGAGGAATTTGACGCAAGGGCTGAATGGTAAAAGCTAATTATTTTCACATTTTTTTAGAAATTGAATACTTTCATTATTGAAATACTCACGGAAATCATTTTTCAGCAATTTATATCTTCTCTTCCTACACGTTGTACACAAAATATCTGTTGGATGCAAAAAATTAAATTTTTCAATTGGTGGAGCAGAGACTCGACGCATTTTTTTTTTAATCCCACTATGATTTTTCACGTCAAATAGATTGCAACAGCGGTTTTTGAATTTAGAACACGACATTTTTGACAACGTCGAATGAACGTTTTTAGCAATAGAGCATGAACTGACAAGTTAAGACAAGTAAACAAGTTTAGAAAAGAACGCTGCGAAACGCTTCGCACCAGAGATTTGCAACGAGTAATTCATACTTTGAGTATACTTATTGTATACTCATGATTTAGCTGTACTTATATCCATTCATACTCATAAAAATATTCATCATATAAATAAGTACTTGACTTATTTTCCATAGAATTGATATATATACCATAAACGCACAACTTTTTTGAGGGAACACCCAGCCGGAAAATTAATATGTATATGTCGCCAATAGCTCAAAAATAAGTAGATATATAAGTTATTCGTATATAAAACCTTTTTTAATGGATTACGAACGATTATACTCTGAATCGAGTATACTCTGAATGCTAAAAAAGCGACTCATTGAAATTCTCTGCTTCTCACGTGTAAGTTGCAATTGAAAAATTCGTTGCTCCGTAAGTATTCAAGTGCCCACTCTGAAATTCTACCAGTATTAAGAAAAAGGTTTTGGCTTTTTTTTAACAAAACAAAAAAAAATTAGGCCCAAAGTAAAATAAAACCAATTTGGAAATCTCAATTTTTCGGAAATTTAGGCCCAAATTAAAAAAAAAATCAATTTGGAAATCTCAATTTTTCGCAATCTAAAAGTAATGTGATTAAGTTTTAGTGAACATCAATAGAAAGCTAAAAACAGAGTGCACATTTCTTCTTTGGAACAAATTTTTCTATCTTCTTTAGTTATTGCAGTATATGCAATTTAAAAAAGGTCCTTTTTTAAAAACGTAATGTAAAAAAATTATTTTCTCGTGAAGTCCTTTTTTTTAAATAAAAAATACGTGTCAAATATTTTTGAATAATGAACCATAAAAAAAAACTTTTATTGAAAAATAAATTTTGGTGGCAAATTTTGTATGGAATGCCCCATATGCATAACTTCAGGCTGAACATGGACATGTTGTTTGTGACACGAAACAGTTGATGTGGAATATTCTAGTTTTTTATTAACATCATCAAAAAACCAACCTTTTCTATTCCATGACTGCGGAAAAGCTTCATAAAAGAGTGCTTCATTATTGAAGCGAAGCTTTTTACGCCTCGTTTTGTGATTTGCTTGAGTTAAATCTCAAAAACAACACTTTTTTCCATACACCTTTTCTTTTTTGCTTGCGTCTGTTACACCAAGAGAATATAAAATTAAAAATATTTCTTACTGCATTATTCTGTATCACGAAGAAGCACACCAACGATGAGAAAAACACGAGAAGCAATACTTTCTTCCATACAAAATTGTATTGCTTCTCATGTCTTTCTCATCGTTGGTGTGCTTGTTCGTGATACAGAATAATGCACTTAGTTTGTAGTGAGAATCGAACTTACAACCATTCGATTGATAGTACTAGACACTACCAACTGATCCAATATTCCTTGTTACGTTGGTTGGATTATTCAGTTTTAACTATTAACTGAAAATATGTTGCACCAGAAAGCATCTTAGGGCATTAATCTGTATCACGAAGCAGCACACCAACGACAAGCAAGACACGAGAAGCAATAGAATTTCGTATAGAAAAAAGTATTGCTTCTCGTGTCTTGCTTGTCGTTGGTGTGCTGCTTCGTGATACAGATTAATGCCCTTAATATATAAAATGCAAGCACGCAACTCCGTGTCCAATAACTGTTCAGCCTGAAGGTATGCACATCTTAATACAGAAAAGGCAAGCTGCTGCTGCGCACACAGTATTTCTCAAATTGTAATTATTTTTGACAGTAAAGTAATTTTACAAGACACACTGTTCTCAAAAATGTTCAGCCCGAAAGTATGCACAGAAAATATATTTGATACTTATCAGTGAAAATATTGGGTTTTTTGGTACGTTTTTTATGTAACTACCAGAGACCTGCAGCGATGAACTGCAACTGCTTTTACACTCAGTACATACTTGGTTTTTGTATGACTTCAATATCATTAATACCATGCAACATATTCTACGCCATCGAGCTCACTTACAACATCAAGCATGTTGCATTAGCCAATTGTACCAAAGTCAAACACTGTGTGATGTGTGCTTCGACTTCAGTGGAAAGTATAGATGTTTGCATAAAATAATTATGTGTATAAACCACAGCGCACGAACGCCAATCGTTATAATTATGCATTATTTTGAGCTACTGCCTCGTGTACCATTGCAAGTTGATTTCAACTTCGGCTAAGCAGTGATACAAAAGTAAGCTTACGAACGATGAAATCAACGCGTACACTGCATTTTTACTCAAGAGTTTGTAGATTACTTCAGTATGAATAGAGTAAATAGTTTTAGGAAGTTTTAGGGGTAACTTATTTCGAAGATGATGTCAAACTTTAAAATTTAAGATGGCGGATAGAGTTGCCACCTAGATTTTTTTCATTTTTGCGAATTCTTGTAATTTTGAAATTCTGACAACGGATTTGATTTCGAATATAATGTCACAGTTTTAAAATTTAAGATGGAGGTTAGGGTTGCCACCTAAATTTTTACCACAGTATTGCCACCTAATAATATGTATTTTCAAGAGTTTTAAACGTCATTTATCAGTGTTAAGGGGTCGCTGATTTCGAATCTAAAGTTAGAGTTTTAAAATTCAAGATGGTGGATAGGGTTGTCACCTTATTTTTTTGGAGTTTTATGAATTCGGGGCTGGCAAAAAAAAAATCGTACACCAAAAATGGGTCGCTGAATCCGAATCCATTGTCAAAATTTCAAAATTATAAAGTTTTGAAATAATAGGGTTGCCACCTAATAATATGTCTTTTCAAGAGTTTTAAACGTCATTTATCAGTGTTAAGGGGTCGCTGATTTCGAATCTAAAGTTATAATTTTAAAATTCAAGATGGTGGATAGGGTTGCCACCTTAATTTTTTGTAGTTTTATGAATTCGGGGCTGGCAAAAAAAAATCGTACACCAAAAATGGGTCGCTTAATCCGAATCCAGTGTCAGAATTTCAAAATTATAAAATTTTGAAATAATAGGGTTGCCACCTAATAATATATCTTTTCAAGAGTTTTAAACGTCATTTATCAGTTTTAAACTCTTGAAAAGACATATTATTAGGTGGCGACCCTATTATTTCAAAATTTTGAACAATTGAACAAAAGTTGTAGCTTTATTAAAGATCTGCATGCATACAAAATCTTATCAAAATCAGTGATTAAAGGTGTTTTATAGTAAAATGGCGTCTGATATAATTTCTTAAAAAACTAAATTTAATAAATATCTTTAAAAATTTATTAAACAAATTTTATTGCTCACTCAATTAAACTTTAGAATTTATTTTAAAAAAGAAATCAGCTCAATTGAACCATTAGCTTATGAGCTACAAGCTCTCAAAAGTCACGCAAAGTAACTGCAATGTTACTGCAATGTTACTGCAAATACTTTGTGTTCGGAGAACAAAATAAGCGCTGGTTTTTTTATGCAGGAGTTACGCTTTATGTCTTTGTTTTGTTGCTTGTAAATGACCATACTTACCATTGCATACCAGAAGTTGAAAAGACCATGTGCTGGTTATCAAACCAACAACTCGAACATGCATTATTGTGGTCTTACGGCACGCTCATACACAGTTGGCTTCAATGTTGCAAGTATGTTCGACACAACAATCGCAGCGCTTGCGTAGTGCGGTCAGACTGTCACTGTATTTGTTGAGGGTAGATTGCAAGTAGCGAAAATGCCATCGCTTGCAGATCACTGGTAACTACCTCCTTTTTCATCCTTTTATAAAAAAGTTATGAGGAATTTAATGAAATTCTTTTGAGTCGATTTGAGTCGATTGTACCAAAAAATAGAATTGTATCAGCCGAAAATCGACACCTGAGTTGCTACTTATTATAGGTTGCAAGGCCAGTTTGTGAAGTTGTGTATGAATATGATTGTTACCAAACTCGACTTTTTGCACTTTTACACTTGAACTAATTTTTCACCACTGCTTCAATACGTAAAGTGTTAATTAAAGTGGTACATTTGTATTTTGCAAAAATCAAGTGTATAAGAATTCAAGCTTTAAAAAGAGAAAAAAGTGCTTTCGGCAAAAGGCTCCAAAGGTGTAGTGTGCGAAGGACCTGTCGTAGGACAGGCTTTTATGCTAGTAGATAAATAAAATCATGTGACTTTGTTTACCTTATTCCTTTATGCACTTTCTAATTGCTTTAAAATCAGTAGATAAATTATTGTCAGAGCATTTTTGAAGCGAAGCTTTTTTACGCCTCGTTTTGTGATTTTCTTAGGTGAAATCTCAAAAATGACACTTTTTTTCATACACCTTTTTCTTAGAATTGTTGTTACTTTTTGCTTCCGTCTGTTACACCAAAAGAATATAAAATTAAAATATTTCTTTGTATGTCTTGAGAATCGAATTCGTTACCCTTCGATTGATAGTCCTATACCCCACCAACTGATCGAGTATTCTTTGTTGCGTTGGTTGGTTTATTCAATATTAAGTATTAACTGAAGATATGTTGCACCAGATAACAATCTTAATACATAAAAGACAAGCATACTGCTCTGCACCTATATCGCTCAAGCTGTCCTGAAAAATGTTCAGCCTGAAAGTATGCACATCTAAATACATTAAAGTCATTGCCATCGATACAGTGCTTTTACAACATGTCCTCAAAAATGTTCAGCCTGAAGTTATTATTTTATGTTTTACACGAGCAGGCTCCATTAAACTGGGCTAAACTTATCACAAGGTACTAATTGTTTGAATGTTCACAGGCAGTTAAACAATGTCTTTTTGATAAATATAATTTACGAATGATAAGCGATCCAAATATTTGTACGATCCAATTAAGGACAACTATTGATGCAGTATTTCCTAGATATATAGATGATATGTAATATCCCTGCAGTGTAAGACTAGTCAGCATTAAAACATGAGTAGTATTTATACTAGTCAAAACAAACTAGTTTATATTTTGTCACGATTTACTAGTTGCAAAAGTAGTTTAAACCCAACTAGTTTTTGTCAAGTCACATTAAACCAGTTGTAAAACTAGCCAAAATCAAACTATACTACATATTATCAAAATCAACCAGTTCCAAAACCAGTTGAAGCTGGGTACCCCATTGCAACAAACTAATAATAAACAAATTAAAACATATAAAAACTAATTTAAAAACATGTAGTTGATAAACTATCTTGAATTATATTAATGCGACATATACTCTCATTTTTAAATGTTTTTATTGCAACTTTGTAGTAGATTAGAACTTAGTATATATATACCATAAACATGGTATTTCATCAAATAGCTTAAACTTTAGCCTTTAGCTAATATTTTGTTGTAAAAATATATGTTCTTTGAACCTATGAACTATTGAAAAAATATGAACCTATGAACTAGTTTTAATTCGATAATTACTATATTGGTTAAAAACTAGTCACAACCCAACTAGAATTTTACTTTACATAAAAAATGAGTTGTTAACTCGTTAAAACCTTATCTATAGTAAGACAATTGTCTTTTCCAATGACATCACCACGTAAAAAATACCAGTTGGTTCTATGAGAATAGGACATAAATCGAACTAGTTGTTGGATATTTCCAACTAGTTGTTGACTGGTATAAATCTAGTTGATTACACTGCAGAGATACGTTCGGCTATTTTAGATATCAAAACCAATGAATAAATGAACAATTCCATGAATAAATTTCTATAATAATAGTTCAAAACATTTACAAAAATAATTCAAAATTATGTAACATATTATCAAATAAAATAATAATATAATGTAATAGAAAGTACTTATTTATATATTAGCGTGTATTTTTTTAGTGAACTTTTTGATATTTAAAATTTTTAAATTTAAAAATTGTTTTATTAAAAAACCATTAAATTATCGAATTTGTTAAAATGCGAAAAAGCTTCGCTTCACTCGTGTGTCCAACGACGCATCTGCTTTTTTGTTATTGAAAAGTCATTAAAAAAATCCTGAAGTTCTAGAGCAAAATTGAGAACGCAGTTTTAATATCCGTTGCATCTAAGTTCAAAAATATATTGTTTACCGTGTGTGTAAATTTTTTCCCGGTAATTTCGGTACGGTAAACCCGTAGCTAATTTTTTTTAATTTTTTTCTTAGATCAGAGGACCACACCACATTCGAATTTTATAAAGACGTCTAAGTAACAGATTTTTTTTTTAGTTTTGTGAACTAGGGATGGAAAATTTTTTTCGATATGGCCATGGAGCAAAGAGAATCTACGCAAAATAATGTAACGCAGTTGGAAATCACAGCATAAACTAACGGTTAATACAAATTATTGTTCCATTTATTATTTCACCCCTCAAATTTAAAATTGCTCATATTGCAAGTTTCTCATTTCTATTGCAACATCAATCTCTCCTGACAAGTGCAAGGTGTCAAGTATTATATCTGTTGCAAAAAATAACATTGCAAAGGAATGAAATGACTTCCGACCCATAATTTTTTTTGCCGGTAATTTTTATCAACACAGATTGTTAGTTATTTGCATAAATAGCGACTTCTTACGGAAAATAAGTCAAGCCTTAAAGCAGGCCAGAATGGTTCGACCGCGATGCTAAAAATAATGGAAGATATTCGGCCTATATTTGACAGGGAAGAACTGACAATACTATGTTATTTTTTTCAAAAGAGTTTGATACGGTAAATCTTTCGATACTTCTGCAAAAACTAAGAAAATATTTTGGGTTTAGCAATTGTGCCATAAAATTAATAAGGAGCTACTTGGTAGACCAAAGCCAGCAGGTTGAATGTAGAATCAATGAAGTTCTTAATGCGATATCTTCGAGGGCTCGACAAAATGACCTCAATCTGAATGCTAAGAAAACCAAAGCACTGGCCATCTATCATTGTTCATACCACCTAGAAAAGCTTCCTACCTTGATTATGTCAAATACTGCCATTCAACTAGGGACTAAAGTCATTAGTATTGACTTTAAGATAAACTCTATCCAAAGCTGTACTGCTCATGTTAACTACACAGTAAGTCAAATGTATAATCCATTTAGGAACAAACTAACTTATTTTTAAAAAAAAACTAATTAAAAAACTAAATTAAAATAAACTTGTTTATGAACTACTTTGAATTTTATTAAGGTGGCATCCACTTCAATTTTGAGTAGTTTTTATTGCATTATATATGAAGTAATTAAAAAACTACTTCAAAACAAGTGGCTTAAAAACTACTTTCAATTATATTAAGGCAAAAATATTCTGATTTTGAAATGTTTTTACTGCAAATTTTTATTAGATTACAAGTTTATATATATTTAACCATGCTATTTCATCAAAAATAATTAACTTTAGGCATTCACTAAAATGCATTTGTTTTTTACAACAATAAAACTAATGATCTCTTTGATGTATAGAAATTTAAAATTTTTACGCTTTTAAATTCATCTTCGGTAAGTGGAATATTTACTAGTTTTCAATTGATTTATTTTAAAGTAGTTAAAAATAATTTAAATTCAACTAATTTAACAAGTAGTTGAAAGCATATGCAGACGAAAGTCAATTGACTTATTTAGAGGACATCACCATACAAAATATGTTAGTTCGTTCTATGGAAAAAAGTCAGAATTTCAACTAGTTCTGGTTGACAAAAAAATACTTTTTCAACTACTTTTAAATTAGTTGATTTTCCTACAGGGATGTTTTAAGAAAACTATGGCAAGCAACTACATTTGTTGCTCAACAAACTAAACTGAAACTCGTGCAAACCCTCAAAATACCACATTTCACTTTTGGTGAATTGGCTTACAGAACAATGAATAAATTCTGAACTGTAGCACAATTTCACAAATGGATTTTACTCTCGTAAAGTTCTGTTCTTTAAATTACACTATGTTGTGTATATTTTCCATGCGCTAATGACTGCTGGATTGAGACTTTTGCAGTTACGTATATTTTTTTTGTGCCGCACAGAATAGTCTTTATTTTTATGTGCAACATTTTGACGTTTATGATTGAAACTTTTGGGCTAGTTTTTAAGTCAATTCCAATGAAACTAAAACTTTTTCAAAGGATTTATTGTATTTTGTTGACATTTTTGTCTGATTTTTACTTGGGACTTTTTCGTGAATACTTTTTCATTGCGATTGGTTTTGCCTCAAACTATTTTGCTAAATTTGTTATCAAGAAAAAAAATTGTTTAGTAAAATATTTCTTGGGAACTTTAAAGACTTTTTCATAGTAGCTATTTTCACTAATGACTTTACTGTCTAATGTATTTTCTTTGTCTTTTTATATGTTATTATGACTAATGTTCAACATTTTTTTGTGATTTTTCACAGAAAAATCGTTTGTTTTATTTATTTCTTTGCCTTTTGTATATAAAATTCTTTATTGGAATTTTTTCGTTGATATTTGTTCACATCACATTTTGTTTTTGTTTAAAAAAAATAATTTAAAAAAGAAATAAAACTAAAAATCTCATTGCGAGTTTCTTTACTTGAAGCAATTCTATTTATATGTCTTCCTCTCTTTCTTTTCGATTTTTTCACAGAAACTGAACTTTTTGGTTTTATTTCCAACAGTATGTTAAAATATTCGAACTCCTCTCTATATCATCTATACAATTATCTACACAAGTTTATTATATTCCAGCTTGCATTGCTGACCTTTATATGTCCCTTTGACATTTACGCTAATTTATTTAAAATAATACAATATTTTTTAGATGTTTACAAAAACAGTAAAAAAACATTTATTAAAAATGTTTTTCCTCACTGAAATTTATTTGCTTTAAAATAACTCTTGGTGTTGGTCACAATTGTACTCATACAATCAATAGTTAGTCTGAGTGTGGCAATGAGAAAGTACACTGGGCAACGTCTTTATTTATGTCCCCTACAGTAGTAGCAGCATTCAGCATGACAATGACATCAAAAATCGATCAATTCAACCTATCTGCAAACTGACTGCTTTATGCCAATTACTGCTAAACAAAAAGAAAGAAAAAAACAGAGAGAAACCAAAAAAAAAAAAAAAAAAAATTTGAACTCGTAGACAGAAAGTGGACTTTCATTGTCTGACTGCAGACCGTCACACACTGGATCCGCTTATATGAAAACCTTGGCGAAATCATTTATGTGTATAATTGTACAAATCTGTTTAAAGACATTTTAAACATCATTGACTTGCTCAAAACAAGTTTTGATAAAAGGTTGAGGCATCTTCAATAACACCAAAATAAATGTCAGTCTTTTCCAATAAGTATATAAAAATTAAGTGAACTTTTTTGCTACAGGCTAACTTCAAAAGTACTGGGCCGATGCTTATGAAAAAGTTTTTAAGTATCATATTTGAGGCGCTCAGCGCCGGAGCGGCCTTACCCTCATTTTCAAAAAAAAAATAACCTAAGTATGCAGTTCGAACCAAAATTTTTCTATCCATAAGCCATCTAGTTACCCCAATGCTTTCCAAGATACACAAACACTCTGACAACGCGGAACTTGTTGTTGCCCTTAAAAGTTTTTGAAAAATGTTTTAGGACAAAATCGGCCTAAGTAGGTGGCTTAGGCCAGATATCTTTTCTGGTTTAAAAAGTTGTGTGTGATAGGTCTGAATAAATCAGATAAATCTGAATATAATTTCTTATTAACCTAGAATTAATGCATAATAAAAACCACTGCACTAAAACATGCATACTTTGAAACTAAATTTTTACTAAACTAAATACAAAAAAAAACTTTTCAAACCATGTCAAATGAAAATTTAATTTGCTCTATAGTTGCCCCAAATCGAAACCGATAAATTGCGCTTAATAGAATTGAAAAAATTTATGTTTTTTTTTTAATTTTAATATTAAAAATTCAGTACGGATCTCTATTTTGATAGGTATATTTTAAATGTTTACAATTTTTTAATTTGGTGAATGACCGACTCTGAACAAGAACATGATTTCAAAGATTCTAGCTCCGAGTGTAAGCCAAATGACTCCCGTTCCTATAAGTTTGAATGGAGATAGCAAGCTTTGTTCCGAAGCAAATACTATTGAACTGCTGCATTCAAGCCGCAAATCAAGTCATCCAATCATAGTTCATTTACTAAATTCAATCCTGAATTCAACGGTAATAATTCAATGATTTTAGAAAAATCAAGGAAACGATCAAAAAAACGTGTGCGAAATGAAGCCAATTGGAAAAAAAATATTAGGAAACTAAACAGAAAAACTGGTAAGTTTTACGTAAACTCAATGGGAGTCGTTAAGCCTAACAAAATATACAGAACACTTTAGAATGCACTTGTCCATTGCAATGTGATAAAAATTTCTCAAAAAGCAATTTAAGAAAAAATTTTTGAGAACTATTACGGGATTGGCGACCACAACTTGCAGACTTCGTATTTACATTCACAAAATACGGTGATTAAAAAAAACCCGTGTACAAAAAGAGTGAAGCCTGAAGTACAATTGAGCCAGAGTGCGTTGCGAGACAGCGTAAAAATCTCGCACGAGCTGTCAGAGGATTTTCATAAGCAGAGTTTTTATGTAGCAATTTACAGTGCCTTGCGATGCGCTTGTGCGGTGCGAGGCATTTTCGCAAATTTGAAAAACGACGCATGCGATGACCAGCTGTCATAAAAATTCTATTGAAAATTTAACAATTTTCTTCAAAAACTCAAATTAAAATAATAAAATTTATCAAAATAGTTCTAAACTGATACATTTATTTCAATGTAGTCAAATAAAACAATTCTGAGAAGGTGTTGCTTAAAAGGAAGAACCAAACGCAATAATCCCAGTCTTGATAGATGGGTCGGACCCACTATCTTCCTTCTCGCTGGTTTCGACGCTTTCTTCCGAGCTAAATATCCGGCCGAGCCAGCAACTAAAACTTGGTGAATATTATTTTACTTCACATTTTAGGCACTAAGCAAAATTGTATTTATATGCGACGAATCTCTGGTGCTTTCAAAACTGGCGTTTCTCATTGTACATTATATGCGAGGGCAATGCGTGCGAGATTTCGTTCTACCATCGCATTCTCGCATCGCACTCTCGCTCTATTGTACTTCAAGCTTTATGGTAAAAGCCGACAAACTCATACCAGAACTTATAAGTTCCCGGAAGAAAATAATGCTGATACGCAAGTCTGCAAACGTTTTTTTAAACAAGTCTTACAAATTTCTGATGGGCGTTTAACACGTGCCCTTGCACATAAAACATATGAAAACATTGTCAAAACGCCACGGATAGACAAAAGGGGAAAACACATTCCTTACAACAAAACTAGCGAAAAGGCCATGGAATATGTGAAGGAATTTATAAAAAACAATTCTCAAAGTACAAATTGCACGTTTTAAAAATGTAAACAGAGAATATCTTGCTCAAATTGCAAAATATGAAAATATTGTACAACTTGTATTCAAATAGCGTTGAGTCCACCAATGCGGTATCTATGTTCACTTTTACAAAAATATTTTCAGAATACTTGAACTTGCATTTCTGTGCACCAGTTTCGGATAGCTGCAAAAAACGTGACTCGTTTAAAGTTAAAATAGCTTCAGCTTCTATTTTTAGCCAGTACTACTTTAGCCAGTAAATTACTTATATCTACTTATATCTCAACGGTATCAACATCTCAAAAAGGCGGAGAACTCCAGAACTGAAATGCAGCTTGATGACAAATCTATTAATCATGAGTGCGCTGTTATCGCCTTTGATTTAATGCAGACTCTGCCAACTCCACAAATTTCTACAGGTGTTGCTTATTACAAAAGGCAATTGTGGACATAATGTTTTGGTAACCATGCCCTGATAACGGACAGAGCAGTAATGCACACATGGAGTGTAGGAATTGCTTCGCGTGATCCCTAAGAAGTAGGATCTTGCATTATGCATTATGTCAAAAATTATATAAAATGCATTAAATTAATTGTTTACAGCGACTAGGGCTGCCAGGTCACGATTTCCACGCGGGTTGTCCCGATTTTCAGCCTAAAAATGTGCGTCCCGCAAAGACCTTAAGCGGGACGCCAAATGTAATTTTTTTTTATTTTTATTACATTTTAAAATTATTTTCTATGTTTTTATTTCTATGTACATCATTAAATTTGTACAGATATTCTTCTTCACTTACAGTTTGTACGTGTCCATTTGAAGAGCAGGCAGAGGCAGTTCAAGAGTTGCCAATAAAACTTGAAAAACGCACTGTTTGCTGTGGTTTTATTTCCTTGGGTACTAAAATAAATTTTTTAAAGCTACATATCGCTCTTTTTATTCAAAGAAGTTTACTCAAAAAAATCGATTTTCAGTAAACGTATTTTAAGTTTTTTTTTATTCTCAGCATCCCAGCAATAAAAGTGCTTCCAAAAGAAGCTAAAGAGGAAGGGAAAGTCCATCCTTGAATTCCATTCCTTCCACTTTCCTACCCAGAAGGCGTTCTTTTAACATATGCATGTCATTGGGAGGAATGCTTTCATTAGTCTTCTCTAGAAGTGCTTCTAGGACTTTTTCAATAGAGGATTTCTTTCAGCCCTTCAATCAAAGGATTCTAGTAGGTGTTTTTTAGGAGAACTTTAAGAAGGCATTAAAAAGACTGGAATGGTTTTTGTGGTTTGGGGGTTAAAAAATCCCTTGGACAATATCCCTTTTCTTGACATTCTAGACTAGTGATTTTGGTATTGGAAATGAAAAGTGTTTGGGTTTTGTGGGGGCTTAAAAAAATTACACGTAAAACATCCTTTTTCCCGATTTTCAAAGCATTTTGTTGTTGTAAGTAGTAAGTTGTTGGGTTTCATTGGGGGTTTAAAAAATCCCACGGAAAATATCTAAAACATATATTATAATTATATATAATTTTTGTGCTTTAATTGAATTGAAATGCCATTTGAATGTCTTCCAGAAGGATTTTATAAAAATGCCACTTGAAAGAATTTCTTTATGAGGCTAAAAAGAAGCAGAGTTTGATATATAGAATGTCTTCTGGAAGCAGTGTCCGTAAGAATGCATGTCACATTTGCATCAAAAATTTAGCTGGGGTAATGAACTATTGAGCGACACGTTTTCCTCTAACGCGAAAAGTAAATAAGAAATCGTTAGCGTTCACACAATTACAATTGATCTATGACTAGTTCTTCTATGTATTTAACTAAGATATTGCATTTTTTGAGTTCTTGAGTGACGTTTTTGAAAAAACGAGCGACATGCATACATCTTTTTCCCGATTTTTTGTCTTATGTCCCGATTTATTTTTTGTAAAATCCCGATTTTTTAAAAAAACCTGGCAGCGTGGAGATCAAAATCCAAATATTAGATTGAGCACAATCTGTGACTATATTGTTATTAGTCCGCATTTCAATGTAAATTTTATAGATCATAAATTTTTAAAGTCAAGACGGCACTCCTTTTTGCCTTGTGATCAAGACTTTGCTTTGATTGAAAAGGAAAAACGCTTTCATAATAGTATTTATATTCCTGACGATTAGAATGCGGTAATTTTAAGAGCAAGGAAAAACTTCCATTTGAAGTTATAAAAATGGGAGTAGGAGATACAAAGAAAGAAAGGGTCCGCCAAATAACTCTTTTTTTTTTGAAAATTCTATAAAAAAAAACTACTGGATATTTTCTCAATTTTCTTTTTTTATTTGAAAGTAAAATCCTTCCGGTTAATAATGGAAAATAATTTCATTCAAATGGCTGCCGCGGCTGGCCATGCAGTAGCCTACACGATCGGTCCAATTTTTAAGCACATTATTGATTGTATGCAGCTGTATTTCACCAACGGCTTCACGAATATTGTCCTTTAAAGTGTCAATTGTCTCTGGCTTATTGACGTTACACTTATCTTTGAGGGCACCCCACACATAATAGTCAAACGGTGTCAAATCGCAGCTCCGAGGTGGCCAAACGACATCACTTCTGCGGCTGATAATGCGATCTTCAAAAACAGGGCGCAAAACATCGAGTGTAGCTTCGGCTGTGTGGCACGTAGCGCCGTCCTGTTGAAACCAAATGTTGCCAATATCCTCCTCTTCAATTTTTGTGAACAAGAATTCGTTCAACATGGCCCGATAACGATCGCCATTGACTGTAACGGCCACTCCTTGCTCATTTTCGAAAATACCGAATGCTCATTTTCACTTTTTTTACAAGATAACGAACATACGGAGCTGACGGTGCTTCTCTTCTTCCAAAATCCGTACGCAATTTTCGCACACATTCTGCAACATCACCATGATTTTCAAAGTAATGTCGCAATATTTCCCAGCATTGTTCAAGCGTATACACAACCATATTCGTTCAGCGGAAGGATTAAACTAATTATCTGTCAAATCAGACATGAGCTAAGTGTTACCATTCACGAAATAAGCACTAGTTGAAAAAAAACGTTAGATGACGGACCCTTTATATCAAATTTAGGAAAACAAAAAATAATTAACCGGAAAATTTGCTGTTATAAGAAGTCAAAGATAAATAGACTAAGGCCCTTATTATGAGTTGCTTTCGACGTTCGATCTTCGCTGGTTATCGAACAACGAGTATCGAAAGTTCAATTCTTATTATGAGCAGTGCAACCCTATCTAAATGTTCGTTGCTCATCGAAATTTCAGTCGAATAGGATTTTGCTTTCGATGCGATGCGAGCTTAGCAATAATTGTTAAAAATTTAAGTATTTTGTGATTGTGTTTTCCTTTTTAAAGACTAAAAGCTAATATTAAACTGTTGTTGTAATTTGTATGCAGGTCTAAGGTGGCGAGCAACAAATCACAGTTAGAAAAACTGGTCTTATTGATGGAGGCAAACTTTGACTGCAAAGGATATTTGTTCCAAAGTTCAGGCGACAAAGACATAGGAAGAACTCATGCTGGAATTAAATTGCTTAGGACCACCAGTTAGAACAGCAAAGTGGCTTAAGATAAGCTAAAGAAAGCGTTGCTCAACCCTTTTCTACTTCTAGCCAGTACCGTCAAGCTTTCATCCTCTTCTGACGAAGCGTCGAATCTTATGGAAATTATTTTCGTCATAGTTATAACTTTTTTGTCTTATTTTTTGCAATCAACTTTCAAACCAATCGTATTTAGTTGAAATAAAACCACAATCACCTGATAGAAATATACTACCGTGAAGAAACAAAATGAACGAAATTCACAATAGCGCTACTCTTTGTCGAAAGCACGTTATAATACCAAATGCAAATTCGTTCGATCAGGCCATTCGACTACAGTCGAAGATCGAACGCAGCTCATAATAAGGGCCTAAACCTCAGTGGCTAAGGTTTAAGAATGATAAGCCACTTAAAATCCAATATAAATATACCAACAAACCCGAAGATAAGTTTCAAGAAGTTGACATTTGAAAAAGAAATGTTTCAAAATTTTTATGTATTGAGGAAACTCTCTATCCTAATGGTAGACCAATCGATGCGGAAAAATATAAGGATCTACAGGAACTGAAGAACTACATACATTCCTCCAATATACCACACATTTTATTATCATCTTAAAACAAACTTAACAGCATTGAACGAAGATATACAGGACGAGGAGGAACAGTAATTGGTTTGTAAGATATATCTGTAGCATATAGTTAGCCGGCTTACTAATTGTTATTAAAATTTTTTTTTATATGCTGGGTGCTTACATTTTAATATTAAAATCACTCTTTTTTTGCAATAACATTTTCTAGTAAGTGAAATACTGCTGCAAAAAAAAAACAACTAAACACTCTGAAAAATAAATTAGTAGTTATTTTTATTTTCATTTTAGTCTAACCCACAGCCTAACCCACACATTTAAAAATACTAGTATCGCCTGTGGCCGAAATTCGACCACCTTTCTGAAATTTCAATCGGTTTTTTCTCAATATGAGGCGATGACCTTGCTTTAAGAAAATGTGTTATACTAAGAAAATTTTAAGTTTCAAATTATCGCAATAATTTTTGATATAAAAATCGCCGAAATTTGTTTAGAAATATTGTCTGTGTAAACATTACCAAAAAAAAAAAACTTTCGTACACTGTTATTTTTCTCAACCAGGGCTTTTCATACAAAATTACGTTGTACTGAGAAAAGGTATAGTTGTCGAGGTATCTTCTTAATAACTTTGATGTCAAAATAACGGAAATTTTTCAAAATTTATAAGAAAATGCTTATTGTATGGTATCCGTAAGAGATGGTGAAAAATCTTTCATGTACTTCATAATGTTTTTCCATCACTTACAGTTAGGCTTTTATTTAATAAATGCTTTTTTAACGCTCATATTTCAGGTCGAAGGTCACCAATCAAAAATGCAATCATACTGTGCAGCTAGACCTTTCATCTGATGCCTCATTCACTATTCTACCTCTTCCTAGCCCTGAAATTATTCCTTACTAAAATTAATATAAACTTTCAACCTTAATATTTCGGGTCAGAGGTCATTAATTTAAAATCTAACATGATTCGGCACATCTATGGTGCAGTACCTTTCGAATAATGTAAATTTCAAAATAACAAAAATAATTATAAAAAAGTGTACGAAAACATTTGATGTTTGCGTTTTAATTTATAAGAGTAGCTGAGGAAATTGCTTAAAACGTAGATTTGTGTATATAACTTTGGAGTGGTTGGAAATATTTGAAAATTTTTTTCACAAAAATTATTTCTTGAGCTGTAGAACTTCGTAAAAATGTAAAAACAACATTTTTAAAAATTAAATTTTCATCAAAAAAATCATAGGGGGTAGCTCATGAATTTAGATAATAGAAACTGTTTATTGAATTATGTGTCAAAATAAGGCAATTTTTGCAAATATTTGATATGTCATGGGTATGTCATTTTCAAGAGTGTGAAAAAAGAAAATGTACGAAGAAAAAAAAAATTACAACAAAAAACGTTTGTCTTATATTTTGAGCAAAATCTAAATATTTTAGAAGTTTTTTTAAAACAATATAAAACATTGAATTGAAAGAATAACGGTTAATTTTCTTATTTCTTTTTTCTCCAAAGTCATTTAATTAATCTTGCAGACAAAAAAAATTTGTTGAAAATTGATTAAAAAATGGCTGAGATATTTGCTTGCAAAGTCAAAACTTGAAATTTCAATAGTTTTTTTTTCATTATGAGGCGATGGCACTGCTTCAAGGAAACACGTTGTACTGAGAAGATATAAATTTTTCGAGATGTCTAAATAATTTTAATGTCGTGGAAAATATTACCAAGAAAGCTATCGTATACCGTTATATTCCTCAACCAACGACTTTTCATGCAAAAATACGTTGTAATGAGAACATCTTTAGTTTTCGATATATTGCTATAATTTGTATGTGAAAATAACAGAAATTTTTCAGACATTTGTATAAAATTTCACCATCACAATATATATTCACACATGTTACATAAAAAAATGCTTATTGTAGGGTATCCGTAAGAGATGGCGCAAAATGTCGGAAATATTTTTTGCACACCTCATCAATGTCTAAAATTCCCTCTTACATTATATTCCGCCAATAGAGATGATATTCCGGAAACCCCAATTGCGGATGACAGCGTCTAGGTTCCGCTGCCCGACTATGATGAAGTTCTGACAGCTATAGCTCGGCTTAAAAATAACAAAGCCGCGGGAGCTGATGGCTTACCTGCTGAGCTGTTTAAGAACGGAGGCGAAGCTCTACTTAAATGCATTCACGAGCTTCTATGTAGAATATGGTCGGAAGAATGCATTCCGAACGATTGGAATCTCAGTGTGCTCTGCCCAATCCACAAGAAAGGCGATCCCACTATCTGTGCCAATTACCGTGGGATAAGCCTTCTTAATATCGCATATAAGGTCCTGTCGAGCGTTTTATGTGAAAGATTGAAGCCCATTGTAAACGAACTGATCGGACCTTATCAGTGTGGCTTCAGACCTGGAAAGTCCACCATCGACCAGATTTTCACGCTACGACAAATCTTGGAGAAGACTCAAGAAAAACAAGTCGACACCCACCATCTTTTTGTCGACTACAAAGCCGCCTTCGACAGCCCAATAAGGAAGCACCTGTACTCCACCATGTCTGAATTTGGTATTCCTGCAAAACTAATACGACTTTGCAGGATGACACTGAGCAACACCAGCAGCGCAGTTAAAATCGGGAAGGACCTCTCCCCACCATTTATTACCAAACGAGGTTTCAGACAAGGTGATTCCTTATCGTGCGACTTTTTCAACCTTATGATGGAAAAGATCATCCGAGCTGCTGATCTGAGACGTAGTGGCACAATATTCTACAAGAGTGTTATGCTGCTTGCGTATGCTGATGACTTAGATATCATTGGCCATAATACGCGCGAAGTCAGTGCAGCATTTTCCAGATTAGAAAGAGAGTCAAGTCGAATGGGTCTGTCAGTGAATGCAGATAAGACGAAATACTTAGTGTCAACAAACAAACAGTCCCAGCGTCTTGGAACCCACGTTACCGTTGACAATACCTCATTCGAGGTTGTGAAGAACTTCGTTTATCTGGGATCCAGCATTAATTCAACCAACGACATCAGCATTGAGATCAAACGAAGAATAACTCTTGCCAACAGGTGTTACTTTGGGCTCAGTAGGCAATTGAGAAGCAGAGCCCTCTCTCGACGAACGAAAATCACGCTCTATAAATCGCTCATCATGCCCGTCCTACTTTACGCATCACAAACCTGGACGCTGAGCAGTTTAGATGAAAAGACTTTAGGAGCATTCGAGAGAAAGATTCTTCGTAAGATCTATGGACCAATCTGCGTCAATGGCGAGTACCGAATACGGTGGAATGATGAACTGTATGAGCTGTACGCTGACATCGACATAGTCAAGCGCATTAAAATCGAGCGGCTTCGCTGGCTTGGTCATGTTCAGCGCATGAAAGACGATGCTCCAGTGAAGAAAACATTCGATTCGGTACCCAGCGGCGGTCAACGCAGAAGAGGACGACCGCATCTTCGTTGGAAAGACCAAGTGGAGGACAACCTGACGAAGCTTGGAATTTCCAACTGGCGCCAGCAAGCGAAAGACAGAAATGGCTGGCGCAAATTCTTAGATGAGGCCAAGACCGACATACGGTTGTAGCGCCAACTAAGTAAGTAAGTAAGTAAGTAAGTTACAGTTTAGCTTTTATTAAATAAATGCTCTTTTCACGCTCATATTTCAGGTCGAAGGTCACCAATCTAAAATTTAATAGAACTGTGAAGCCAGACCTTTCATTTGATACCTCATTCACCATTATTCTACCTCTTCCTAGCCCTGAGATTCCTTACTAAAAATAATACAATCTTTCAACGTTAATATTTCGGGTCAGAGGTCGTAAATTTAAAATCTAAAATTATTCTGCACATAAAGGGCGCAGTACCTTTCGAATGATTTAAGTTTCATTGCCCTTATTCCCAAATTAATATCGAAAAAGTGTACGACAACATTTGATGTTTGCCTATTAATATATAAGATTAATTTTTACCAGATAGCAGAACGGCCCAAGCCACTTTTTTTTCGTTAATATAGTCGAACTCACTAATTTAATAACCGAAATGTATATGTCATGTGCTATAAACTAAATTAAATTTAAACCGTTGATTTTTTAAAATAAAATAACAAAAAATAAACTTCTCAGTACAGTGTTTTCTTCAAAGCTGTTTTTCTCCCTTAGGCCGGGTTAGGTTAGGCTGGTCTGGCGCTGAGTGCCTCATTTGTAATAAAGCACTTGACAGGGATATTTTCCTTTCGAAACTTTAATAATTAGTATATATAAAGTGTTAAGTTATTTAAGTAATCATCCTGACTGTCAAACATTGCTTAATCGTTTCATTTTCACGCGTTTGTGTTGCGAGAGTTTTAATAAATTCCATGTTACTCTCTTCTACTATCTGCTTTTCTCAGCTGGCATAGCCCAACACAAAGAGACAGATGATCCTTGAGCAAAACGAAAAATCAAATACATATAAATGCAGTGCTGCGCTCCAAAACTAAATACAAAAGAAGAAATATGTTTTTTTCGTTTGACATGTAATGTGATATTTCTTGAAAACACTTCATTTACACTCTAACACAAATTCACGAGAATTAACTACAATAATTGCTGGCAACTGATTGCCTACATTTATTATCGTTAAATTCCATAGAAGAAAATTATAAATAATTATCGTTAAAAATGCGTGAATCCTCACACCTACAATTATTTCTTTCGCTCTCTTGTAAATAATTATAAATAATTATCGTTAAAAATGCGTGAATCCTCTCACCTACAGTTATTTCTTTCGCTCTCTTGTAAAAACTCTCTTCTAAAATTATTTCTTCCAATCTTGTCTGCGCTTATACAAAAAAGCTAGAAATGCGTGAGGTCTCTCAAGTTTTGAACATGACAACAACAACAACTCTGTATCAGGGTTGCTAGTTTGGTAATTAACCAAATTTGGTAGATAATTTTTAACTTGGTTATTTCGTAATTTTTTTATAGGTCTGGTAACTTTTTTCCTTTAGTTTTTCCAAAAATTCAAAATAATCAGTTTGCAAGATTTACATAAAAAATTGAATTTAATATTACATTAAACATTTTTTAGAGCAGCATAAACTTTATGTTTTGTATTGAACATTTCTCTTAGTTTTCCGAACGCATCATCTAAAAATATTGCGAATCATGTCAAAATATTCCAATTTTGAAATTTAACGTTAACAAAGAAGTCTCTTATAAAAACGAAGCTAAAAAACAAGTTGGGTTTTAATACAATAAATAGCATAATGATTTCAAAGGAACTCTGCGAATGACAGACAAACCTCATTATGTGTGGTCACCAGAAGAAGATTTTTAGATTTAAAATTGAGATTTTTTTTGCCATCAGCTCTAGTTTAGGAGTTACAGGTAAAAATGTAAAAACCTGTTATGTTCTAACAGAATAATATCTTTAAACTGCATCAGTCAATTTCGATCGTATTTGACAGCTTTGATAAGGAAATATTTAGCCCTATCATGCTTAATTTTTCACGCGGAATCGGAAAAGGTAGTTTTTGTTTTTACGATAAAGCTCTAGAACATTTTGGACATTTTTAAGTTATTTTTTCCTGAATATTTTTCTTCTTGTAAAGTTTCGTTAATGTTCGTGAGGCTTATCTTAATAATGAAAACTCTCTTTTTCAATTCCACTTGAAAAGTTATTCATAATATGGCTGATTAGGTCTAAACATTTTTTTCAGCTTTTGTTTTGAAGTTAATCGCCTTGAAAATCATAAATTTTTAAACTTTTTTATAATTAACATATTTGCTACCGTGAAATGTCTGAATCATAAAAATATTTTTTGTCTTTGAAGTGTAAGCATTCATTTGACCTTTGCAGATATTGTGACCTTTCCAGATATATTTTGAAATAACGAAAATTGATTACATGAAAAATTTATAGGAAAAATTTCTAAAATAACTTACTGAAAAATAAAACTAGGGTTTTTCAGCCGCTTAAAATCGCTTTGAATAAATTTAATAACATTTTCGTTTCATTCACAATATGTTTCTCTAAAACGTAAAAAGATATCAGCAAAAGCTTTAAATACTTTGCAAGAGCTTGCGCTTAGGAGCAGTTATTGGAAAAATAACTGTATATCATATTTTTTCATAACTCCTTAAATTGAGGTGATGGTGAAAAAGTTTCCTTTCATTTAAAATCAGTCCCCGTAGTTAGAATGGATATCCTATAAAACAAACGAACAGTGTAGTTTCTAGTTTTTAGTTATTAAAAAATGATTAAAATTTAAACATGAGGAAACCAATAATTTTTTAAAGCATTAAATGCCATATATATGTATTTATTCAGTTACTTTCTTAAAATCAATATTCATTGCCAATGAATGCAGTATATTTTTTTAGCTCCTACTTATTTCAAATAAAAAAGATAAGCATCTCATTTTTATAATATTAGTTTACAATTTTTTGTTTTGTTTTGTGACAAAAAAATTACGTTTACCTGAATGTACTACTAATTTGTGATTTTGTACTTGTGAATGTACTACTAAGTTGTACTTTTTCTATATATGTTTTTATCTAATTCAAATAAAGAAGATATACGTCTCATTTCTATAAGTATATGAGTTTATGAATTTTACTTATTTTGTGATTTTTAGTTATTAAAAATAAGAAATTTTAAACAAGAAAAATGTAATACTTAATAATATTACTAAATTTATTTTACCACTATTTCTGTTTATTAATTTTAAGTATTTTAATGTTGAATACATTTTTTTATTAACAAAAATTGTAATTTTATTGATTTTCTTACTTTAAAAAAATGTTTAAAAAATTAATTTTTATTTAATTGTGGTAACTTTTTGATCAAATTTTGGTAGCTAAATTATTTTACAAGTGGCAACCCTGCTCTGTATAGAGTCAATAACTCAGCAGAATTCGCTACTCTTTCCTACTTTCAGTAGGCTTGAGTAATTACGCTGTGACAAATCTACTGTTTAAATTGTATATAATTGGACACTTGTTCGAATAATCTCTTTGAAATCATATGACGTTAAAGCAGAGGTCTTTATTTAAGAATAAGCGTAAAATACCACTGCTGGAGCGTTTTTAGGACTATCTGAGCGAGAACACGCTAAAATAGTGTGAAAAGTAGGGGAAAATATACATTTTTTAAGACTCTCTGAGCGAAAACATGCTGAAATAGCGTGAAATGTAGAAAATATACATAATTTAGAATTCTCTGAGCGAAAACACGCTGGAATAGTGTGAAAAGTAGAGAATATATATATTTTAGAGCTCTCTGAGCGAAAACACGCTCAAATAGCGTGAATAGTAGAGTAAATAAACATATTTTGGAAAAATACGCTGATTTTTAGACAAAATTTGTTACTTTGGGTTAATTTGTACTGTTGACTGTTTTTTAATTATGGGATTTTATTTGGACCCTTTAATTTTGAGGGTTAAAATGTTTAACGAAATTACTTTCCAGACAATTGTTAATGTTTCACTTATAGACATAAAGCCGCTAAAGCTAATAAAAACAATTTTTTCTAACAAAACCAGCATTAACATTTCTTGACCTTGAAGCTCCAATTTCTCGAAAATGATGTGAAAAATTGAAAAGCGGTTAGCGCCATGGTATTCAACGTTTTCAAGTTATGCTGAAATGTTATTTTCCATGCTTGTTTGATTTTGTCCAAAATATTATTATAAGCAAGCTTGCATTCTTTTTAAATACAAAAACTTTACTTTTTTTGTATTTTTTTTTTTTTGCTGTAAATCTTCTTTCAGGGAACCAAATATTCCTAATACTGAATATATATAATATTAAGTTTTTACCAAAAATTGAAAAGACGATTTTTTATGAAATGAAAAGAAAGTCATTTGTAAATTTGAAATGAAGACAATAGCCTTTTTTTTCACTTATGTTTCTAGCCCTAAAAATAACTACAAGCCCTACTTTCTACAACTTCAAATATGTTACACATTATATATGCACTAATTTCTATTGATATAAACTTTATTTGAAAAATGCACAAAATAGGTTAACTTGCTGCGTATGCTTCATCTAATTAGTAAGACCAAATTCAAAAACAATCCTGGGCTTGGATATATTACGCAAATTATTTTTGACCAAGCTGCCCATGCAAGTGACCCCTGTGTGCGTCGGCAGTGAGAGCAGAAATGAAGTGTAGTTGTGCTACTCGTGCTTCAACTGCTGTTCAGAACATTTAAATTATGTCCTTTTGTGAGCTGATAAACCCTGCCCCCCACTTCTCAGCACCTTATCTTTTGCGAAGGTTTCCATTACTTTGTTGTTTCGTTGCGCAGGACAGCACATTGGGAACTCATCAAGCCATCAATGTTAACAATCAAATGGTAGAAATGAAATTGAAAGAAGTAATCGTCTCTGCTATAATGACGACCAACGTTAGTAAAACTCGTGAATTTAAATTTTGTTAAATTTTATGATAAGCACATCACTTTAAATGTGAATCAGAAGTCGTGTACACTCCTGCGTTTGTACAGTGTGCGTTTGTTCACAAATAAATAAGAATCAGTGGCATTCAGAAACGTCTTCTTAGAATTTCAGTGGTTGGTATGAATAACGCTTTGGGTAACATTTGAAAATATTGCTTGTTGTGTTCTTAATGGAATCATAATTACCTTTGTTGGAATTCCATTTAATTAAATTAGCTCTGTTTTTGGGTGAGTTTGATTGCGTAAGTTTGTGCGTTTGCTCTTTATTAGTGTTGAAAATTTAATTCATCCGTAAAGTACGACACCGTACCACAATTATTGGAAAAATGTTCATACACGAAGTAAATTATATACACATGAAACTAAAGGGAAAGGATATTATAACTGGGTTCTCACTTTTTCTCTAAAACGTCATGATTTTTTTTAAGGACTTTTATGTTACTATACGTAGTTGTTATAATAAATTAATTTAAATATTTAAAATCTTCTAAACATGACAATATGAGTGTCAAATGCAAGAGAACAATTTCTTTTATAAAAAAAAAATACGAAGTGACAGTACATTCATACCAAATATGTCATTTTGTTTAATTGACTTAAGTTTGAAAATTTTAACATTTATGAAAACAATTTTCAGGTTGTATGAAGTAAAAAAAACTTCCAATACCAAAACAAAAATTTCCATTAATTTTTTTTTATAAAAGATATTGTCCCCTTTAGCCTGATATCCATATTGTTTGTATTAAAGGTTTTAAATATTTAAATACATGTCTTGAAACTTTAAAGACCTTTTAACAAAAATTCTGATACTTTAGACAAAAAGTTGGACCGCAGTTTTACTATGCTTTGCCTTTAGTTTCATGTGTATATGGTTTACTTCTTGTTGGAAAAGTACTGTCGCACGGTGTAATCATTCTACGGTCTTCTGACGCGTAAGATTTACTGATGCGGCTATTAAACTTACCTTAATTTAATTGCTTCTATCGATTTTGCTAATTGTTGTTGCCTGTAATGAATTTAAGGTTTTGACATGACAACGTTACGTCTTACATCGTGGTTTCCAAGAAATTTAAAGTTGAAAACGTCACAACGTTGCATGTAACTATAATATGCTAAGTACAAAAGCAACGATACTAGTTTAAGTACTACTTCTTAAACTAAGTAAGTTAAACTAGTAAAGGTTTATTTTGACTTTGACTTTATGCCAAAAATAAAAAATTA